>JAOVVB010190226.1:0-11071 GCA_028570985.1 Heterobranchus longifilis | reverse complement strand
TAAAGACAAAACCTGTAAGTATCATAAACTTGTGTTCTCCACAGAGATTATTTTCTGCAATGATCCAAAATCCAATTAAAAAATCCCACAGGCTTTTTGACGAGGTAACCCATGGCGACGCTAGCTTCTGGGTTGGCCTACAAAAACATGTCATCCCTTCGGCTCCCTGTGTGAGACACTTCTCCACAGTCAGTGTGTTACCGACAGTAGACGGCGGTCGGCGCCTCGAGTTTGGAGAAGCAGACAGGAGTCCTGACACAGAGGGTAAGCAATGTGCTGCTGTGGACGGGGTCAGTCGCTAAATGTAAAGACAGGCCCACCTAAGCAAATTAATATCAGTTTAAGTTTACGCCATATTTAGAGAGTTTTCACCGCTTCTCCTTGCCGTCAGGCCGCCCTGTTTAACCCTCTCGACTGAGTTTACGTGATCCTGTTCAAATCGATCTAAAATAAGAACCGTAACAGCGACAGCATTCATTCGTTTTGCTGCAGAAAGCCAAGGCTTCTGTCTTTCGAGCCACAATATGTGACGTGCGGTCCAGAACCGCTTGACAAACTTTATCCCGACACTGACGCGTGTTTGGGGGGCGCTGCGGAGCCCGTTGACCACAGCCGAGCCCAGAACTGCAGAACTTTCGCCAGTTCTGATGAGTCAACTTTTGACGCACTTAAAAAAATGCGATCGCGTGTGAGGAATAAAAATAATAATCTTACCAAAAACAATAGGACCATTTCTATTGCAGAGGTCAAATTTTACCTCGCAGGACAGTGGAGTCGCTGCTCTAAAATACACTTAAGTAGTAAGTGTACACTTAAACTGATAGTGATTTTTTTTTTTAGGCGTGCCTTTGTTTAGCTGCTGACCCCGTCCACAGCAGAACATTGCTCAACTTTTCATGCCACGATTAGTCCCGACACGATAACTACTGTTGTTGTATGATATATTGTCCCAGAAATAATTGCGATAAATTATATTATTGTCATTTTAAGACCATTTTATGCCACTGATATCATGATAAAATAATTGTGTAATGATGTAAGTACACCCTTGATCTTTGGATTCTTAAGAATATTGTGAAGAAAACGTGTCCAGCTTAGTTTTTTCTGTTTATTCGGCTTAGGTGCTGTAAAAAAAAAAAAATGCTTAGGCGCTGCGTCTTATAATGGTCTGGAAAACCCGGCTGTTTATTCTGGCATCATGTTGGCTAAAATGTTGGAGACATTCTTACATAAACACGCATGTTAACACAACGGGGGATGTCGTACGATATATGGACATGACCTTGATAAGTCGATAACTATTGCGACATGCCTAGTCACGATTATCCTGGCCAAAATAACTGCAATTCACCATATTATCCCGATAATCAACATAATATGCTTAAAACGACAGTGAAACACTAATTTTACCTTATATTTTGCTTTGTTGTGACTTTTGTTTTCTCAAAACACTTATTTCTCTAAAGTTTTACGACTTTTTCCTCGAAACATTCCGACTTTTTTCTCATAAAATTGTGAGTTATTTTCTCAAAACATTTTTTTTAAGAAACAAATATTTTTTTCTTTATCATAGATAGGACACTGTAGTAAACTGCACTCAATTTGTGAGGATATTCATGATATTCATGATTATCCTGATAATGAAAATTCACCACGATTAACTTATTGTGAGTGGTTTTTTTTTAATCGCGATACGCGATAAAATCGATTATTGTCCCGTCTGCTTCTCCAAACCGGGGGATGTGCCGACCGTCGTCTACTGTAGTAATACACTGACTGTGGAGAAGTACCTCATACAACCACACTTAAAAAAATAAAAACATCCAAACTATTCCTTTAACTTCTGAGTATTGCTTGTGAATTCCCTTTTTTGTACATTTCTATCTGAAAAAGATGTATAACGATGGAATTAAAGGTAATTTCACATCTTAAAGGAGGCGGGGATTCCATTATGTAGGCCAAAAATGATGTCACACTTGAGAGGACAGTATTTAGCCCCGCCCCTCCCTGTGGATCACGTACATGTACACGACAGCTAAACTCTTTCCCCATTTAGCACTGTCTGGGCAGTGCATTGTTGATTGCCAACAATGTGCTGTTGGTAGTGGCCCAGTAGTCGGGCTTAGACGTCTGCATGTGTCAGTAGGTGTGGGTTGGTGTCGGGAGTCTTTTTTCACCAAACACGTAGCTGCTAGAAGATCTGCATGCTGCTGCGCCGCCACCAGGGGGAGAACTGTGCTGAAAACTGAAGCCGCTATGTGAGGCATTGTACACTCAAACTAACTCTGTACATTTAAAGCTACTTAGAAAAGATAGTAGAGTCGTGAGTTGGAGGCAGTTATTTTGAGCGTCCAAAGTTCTTGAGGTAACGGAACAATAATTTTCTGCAGAGACAATGGTAGGTGTCTCGTGTGTACAAGCCTGTGGACATAAAACTTAAGAAGAGAATTCAAATTGCGACTGCAAGGTAAGAAACATCCCCCCCCAAAAAATAAGCTGAAAGACCCTGAAGTGAATCTGATGGAGTGTCTCTTTGCGGAAAACAGCGCGATACGAGGAAAAGTAATGGAGACTCGACGCAATGACATTTTCGCCGATGCAATTATTTATTACAGAAAAAGAAGTCTCTAACACGAACATCTCGGCTAATTCTAGGTGGTACAAGAAATAGCTCAAAGCTGTAGCATCTCCGGATGTTACAGAACTACTAGCGCAAAAACCCGGCCCCAGATGGCACGGGGAAGACTAGCCTCATGGAGACGAGCCTGCTCCCTTGCTTGCTTCCTCCCTTCTTATAGTCTGAGGAACTTCAACTATTTCTGTAGACACATAGGCTGTTTGCATCTTCTTCCAAAACCTTTCATGGAAATAGTATGAGCTCATAGGCTCCACATATCCTCGTTTTCAACCTTATGTGGATATTTTCTGGGGACAGTAATACATAAACATTGCATATGAAGTCAGCCCCCTGGTCAACTCAACTGGAGCCGCACAGCTGCCCAGTTACTCAAACTCTTGACAACTTGTTTGTCTGTTTAGTAGACTTTCTGTCTCCACAAACCTTGGGAGGCCGTAGCTATGGATAGCTGTAGATCTAGTTTCACATATACAACAACCCCCTCTGAGTTTTTAACCATGTTAATATGTCTATATGGTGTTTTTTTATTAAAGTTAGGGTGTAAAGTCCACACTAAACTTAGTTTGATAGTAAAGCTGTCGATGTTTTGGATGCACCACAGAGACGGACCTTCTGTCGATGTCCCAGTGAACAAATAATTCAAAGTGTAGCATCTGACTGAAAAGCTGGTTTACATATTATTAACAACAGGTGAAAGTTACGCTTACGTTACTATAGTATATAGACACTATAGACACTTTTTCAGCATTTTTTTACTTTTTTTGTATCATTTTTGAAGACTTACCATCAGGGCTGCACAATATATCTTTTTTTTTTATCGTCATCGCAATATCAACTTTCGCAGTAAACACATCGTGAAAGACTGCGACACATCGCAAAAGACATCAGGGATTTTTTGAGTTATTTGAAAGAGAGTATCTGTAGAAAACTACTCTTTAAAATGTAACTATCATTCTTTTTTTTAAATGGTGCCTTTTGTGTTCAGTTCAATTTTTTCAGTAAAAGGTCAGAAATAATTTCCTTTCAGTTTTTTATTTAATTCAACAAGTAATTTGTTTAGCAGAATACTGAAAGCAGCAGAAAGGTAGAACTGATATGACTGTTTATTTATTTTCCTCATATCGTGCAGCCCTACTTACCATGCTATGACGCTTTTTTTAATGTTTTGCAGCATTTTTGCAAAATTTTTGACGACACACGATACTATGACATGTTTGCATTAAAGTTACCGTACTATGGCGCTTTTTCTGTATTTTTGTTACCCTGCATGGCAGCTGGATTCACGCGATGTCGCGTAAAGTGTTTGTGTCCAGTCAGAATCTGAGCGGACCAATCAGCGTCCTGCGAGGAACGACCGGCAGGTACGGGTGTGGTTTATGTGTGTGAGCTGTCCGGCAGTTAATTTAAAACAACAATGGCAGCCCTGCGTAGATCCTGCGATACCGCAGTACCGTCGCTTATATCAGAACAGAATATTTCTTCACTGAAAGAAGAGCAAAGAACAACACTGAAGGCTTCTCTGCACTGCTCCTGACTGACTTCTGCACAAGTTTGATAGACAGATGATTCGTCCAATCAGCTGCCAGGTATTTTTTCAAAGCACCTGCTAATGACAGCTTCAAAGATGGTTCTGTGAAAACAAACCATCTGACGGCGTCAGGTTTGCATTTCTGCGACATTTTTAACGACATACTGTACTACGAAGTTTTTGCGTCATTTTTGGCGACGTGCTGTACTGTGACATTCTTGCATATTATTAACAACAGGTGAAAGTTACGCTTACGTTAGCTAAATATTTGTAGTTTACTCATGTACAAATTGATTGGTTTTGGATTTAGTTTCTACTACCTCGCATTAGTTGACAAGTGAAAGAGTTCAGGGGATATTTAATAAAACAGCTCTGATAAAATTCTGAGTGATTCCATCCAGAGAAATCAGAAAACATGATCATAATGTGTAGAAAGGCTTACTGCCACACATAGCAGCTTTAAGTTTGTGCTCAGTTTTTGTTGTTGTTGTTTTTTAAATGGCACAAAAGCTGATGGAGCATGTTTACGGAAACTCTTTTTTGTTTCATTTATTTCATTTTTAAATATTTGTTTGAAGCCATTCTGTGTACACGATAAATGCATGAAGGGTCAGTATATTCTGTATGTTTTTGTGGATATTTTCGTTTTGTCTCATTTGTAAGAAGTCTTTGCTCACTGACTGGGAAGCTTCCTCCTTTGTTGCTTTCTAACTATAAAGCTTTTATATGATTTATTTTATTCATACCTAGCTCATCCATCCACTTACACAGTTTTACAGCTTTCGCATGATCTTCAGCCTCTTTACTTCTCTGACATCCTCCTCTCCTCCCTGTTTGCTGTCTCTGCACGCAGCAGTTCACATGTTTACTTCTGGATTTGTCGCGTTAACTTTGTTCCGACTGTTCTGGTTTGTTGTCGTGTGAACAGGTAAAGAAGACGGGAAGTCGTGTCAGAAGGTGACAGTGAGGATGACCATCAGGAAGAACGACTGTCGCAGCAACAGACCGGTATGTTTCCTGTCTGCTGTGATGTGATGCTGGTGCTTTTTAATTAATGTCTAAATATACCACACAGGAAAAAAGTTGTAATATTTCGAGAAAAGTCACAGTTTTATGAGAAAAAAGTTGTAATGTTTTGAGAAAAGTCAGTTTTATAAGAAAAAAGTCCCAACAAAGCAAAATTGTAAGGTAAAACAAAAACTATGACTAAAAATGTTCGTCAACGACCTTTTTTTCATGACGAAGACGAGATGATGACGAGCTCAAAATAGATCTCTAATAATAAAAACTATTCTGTATTTTACATCACATTTTAGGGTACTTAATGTCTATAATGTCTGTATTTATTGTTTTCGTCGTACTGCTCTTCACATTGTGTATTGAATAATTGTCCTTTTATAAACAAAACTACAAAATAAACTGTCTCGCACCATACCTGTAGGATAAGGCCTCGATTATACTCCCAAACGGACGAACACACGGACATCTTTGTAGTTGTTCTGTTCGTACTATCTGCTTGGAGGACGCGTTACACACACGTGCAGTTAATCTTACGTACCACTTGTATTTGCAACAAATTGAAGGTACACGGTCATCCGCACAGAGCCTACACAAACACCCTCCGACATTTATTTCACCCCGACCCCAGCAGACCCTCGCGGAAAGTAGAATTTCAGCTTAAAGCAGCAGAGACCAGAGTTTTAGATTTAATTTAACTTTGTATAAGTAAAAAACTGTTTGTGGCAACTTGACAATGACCCTCAATGATGTTGACGTTGGCTCTTTTATTAAGAATAACTTTTACTTTAAGCTGGTTCTTTTTGCAGCCCTGCCGCCGTGTACCTGTACTGACTCTGTGTTCTACAGGTGAACATCGTGTCATGTGACGGGAAGTGTCCGTCCGCCAGCATCTACAACTACAACATCAACACGTACGCTCGCTTCTGCAAATGCTGCAGGGAGACGGGTCTGCAGCGGCGCTCCGTGCAGCTCTACTGCAGCGGCAACGCCACCTGGGTCAGCTACACCATCCAGGAGCCCACCGACTGCTCCTGCCAGTGGTCCTAAACACAAACTACAATATATAGGAGGAGAGGGAGGAGACGCTTCAGCCGCGTTGCTTTAGGATGTTGGGAGAGTGGAATACCGAGCTGTGATTGGCTGGACTGCGTGACTGACGCTCGTGCTTTTCCTGTTATTTGTTCTGCTGGCAGGGAGGTGGTACTGCAGGGCAGCTGCAGACTACAGGGCACTGAAGGTAACCTTTGACCTCTGATATTTACCTTTCCAGCGAGGCAAAAAGTGTCACAAAAAGTCAAGTGTGGCCTACGTATGACAACACCACATGATGAGTTTTGGGAGAATTTTGATTCATCAGAAGAACATTTTTCTTACTTAAAAAAGAAAAGGTTATGTACTTTTTGCTAGCTGTAATCATTCCTACTGTTCATACAGACCATTTAAAAAAAAGACCGACCTAATGTGCATTCAATATAAGTGATGGACAGTGTTGGAGGTAACGCGTTACAACGTTAGTGCTTTTTTGTTGTAATGAGTAATGTAACACGTTAGTTTTGCGATTCAAGTAATCTGTTATTTAGTTTTCAAATAAGCAGAGAGGATAGCCTTTACGTTGTAAACGTAAATAACTAAACATTGACCTAATGTTAGTTAACTCGCTGCATATTGAAACGTGATGTACCTTAAGATATATGAGCCCGTTTTTTATTGTTTTCATAGAGGCAGCTGTTCCTGATATGCCTCTCTGCACAGATCGTTAGCCGCCAGGTAACGTTAGTTAAAGTTTCTATTTACTTTCATGCACGTAATACCTCAACTTTTTCCATTGCAGTTGAATAATCGAGCCATAATCTGCAGAGTTACAGATTATGGGCTGTAGACGATGCAAAAGTAGACGTACGGTAGTTTACGCACCCTCTGTTTTCTTTCTTTTAACAAAAAAGTACTCTAACAAGTTACTTTTCTCAGTAATGCTCTAACGTAATGGATTACTTTTTAATGGCAGTAATCTCGTAATGTAACAAGTTACTTAACACTGGTGATGGAGGGCAAAATCTACAGTCGTCGTTCTGTGCAAAGATGCATGAGGGGCAGTAACACAAAGAGGGAATTTCATAATAAAAGCACAGTAACTTTAGAAGATACTCACTTGGTTTGCCTAACTAATAGCGTGTACACACCGGGGGCGAATAAATTACATATAAAGTCAATGTAAAGATGCGATTTGACATGAGAAAAGATGTGCAAAAGACTATTAAAGCCACATATTAACTTGAAATAACTGGATTATCTCTTACATTGGAAGCACATTAGGATTGAGTTTCTTAACAGCCAGTATGAGGAATGATTACACCAAACAAATCCTGTTTCATTGTTCATATGGACACCTGGCTATTTTCTTTAAGACGGACTTGAAAAGCTTGAAACATTCCTTTATGATGAGCTTAAAGAAATACTTCACCCCCAAAATGATCAGCTGTATGACAATTACCCTGTGTTAACTTGAATTTGTGAAGAAAACGTTGGTGTTTTGTGCAAATCTTGTCGGACGAGTACATAGCGAGTAGCGTAGGACTTAATGTGCAAGTGTTTTTAAATAGTAAGGTTTTAGCGAAAATGCACGCGTTTAGGAAGTTCTGAGCATACCACTGTATAAATGAGACTTGGATTATACTGCACGAGTTGTGTGAGTTTGCAAAGTAATATTTTGATCTAGTTTTGCAGTTGAACGCAGCTTCCTATTACTTCAATTCTTCAAGAATTTTCTCAGTTTTTGGATTCTTCGCTCACCGTGGCGAAAAAAACAAAGTTTTCTCCAAGAAATCAAGGCAACACAGGGTGAGTAATTGATATATAAATTATCATTTGGTGGGTGAAGTATACAAGTACTGCTGTATTATTAGAGGCTACCTATCCCACCTTCAGTTTTTATTAACTAAATAAATCTTGGCTGTGAAGTTTGTCATGTCAAGAAAAAACTAAGTTAAAATTATTCAATTGATCTTAATCGAAAATTGATTGCTATGGGCAAATTGTTGTGCTATATATTTGTAAGATAAATTATTAGAGCACATAAATAGAAGTTGCAATAAAATGTCAATGTTTTCCTTTGGTTATAGAAAGTGAATATTATTATTTTACCGCACTTAGGTTAGCGTTTTTGTATTCAGAAACTCAACATTTTAGCTCTGTTTGCCCTTTTCCTGTTTTGTGTCAGAGATTTCTTGCCTACAATGTGAAATACAAATCAGAGGCAGTTTATTAGAGTATTAACTGACTGATTTCAAAATGATACATGAACATTTAAAAACACTGCAAAGAGCCAAAACACTGCTTTACTGCACTGCCACCTCCCTGTCAGCCTGCAGAGAAAAGAAAATGTTCAGCAATGTTTTGTTTTTGAATGATAACTAATTTCTCTGTTTGTCTGTGCTGCCATGACTGTAAGTTAAAAGATTTTAAAAGATTAAAAAAAAGAGAAAAGAAGAAGGTATGCAGACGATCAGGAGACGAGCCCGAACACCTTCTCGGCTTGAGTCAGTTTGGAGATCAAATGTTACCCAGAATTCCTCATGTTGTGCCTTGTTTTTGTAAATAACTTATTTTAAATGATTTGCGATATCAAATTCTTAGATATTTCACTTTTAGAAAGACGACAATAAACTGTATATTCAGTGATGTGAAATATATTTTATATAATCGACACTAGTCAGGTGTATTAACTGATTTAAATCCAGCTGTACGCGGAGCACTTTATTTATTTATTGGAGTTTGGTAGAGCACAGCCGTTCTGATTTTTATGGACAACAACACGGAGAGAAGAGAAGCTTTCGGCCCAACTACAGAACAAACTAACCGAATAGGATGCAAAACTCTGATTTGGTTTTATTCCCAGTTAAAGAAAGAAAAATATTAGGAGATTACGGCGGTGTGTTATAGATGTTTCTCTGTGGACTAAATTGTTTGTGTTTATTCATATCAAACAGACCCACCTGGATAGTCGAGTTAAAGAGGATTTGTATCATACAAATGTAAATTTTGCATTTTCAATAAATGTTTCCTTTGGAAAAATGTTTATTAGATAAGAGGGTGTGCAGTATTATTTCTGTTATTGTACTGTTTTCACTTAACCTGACCGTATGATAACACAGCAGGAGCTTTTTTAAATTCACAGACTCAGTGTTGGTTCGGTATCAATCAACTACTAAACCAGATGTGTGAGAATATGTATTGAGAGGAAGTGAGACCAGTAAACCTGCTCCTCTCTGTACACAGAGTTCAGTCTGAAAACACGGCCGTTGGCACGGGCAAACAGGAAAATAAAACCGAGCCATTTTCATGACATGACTTCTTTTTTTGAAATCACATTTTGGACAACATATTTTTACTATGATGCCATTTTGTCATATTTGACTTTTTTGCTAAACATTTTTGACATGCTATACTACGGCATTTTTGTGAGATTTGTGACAATATACTATACATTGTTTTTAGTGAGATAATCTCAATTTTGTTATTACAAAACACATTTTCTATCAATATCGCCTCTGAATCTTGAAAGCACTCGGTCACAGGATAAATCATTTTAAATTAAAGTTCTCTGGTTTTGTTGCTAACACAATATTTCTTATTATAATTCCAATAAAACATTTAAAACAATTAAACATTTCCTTCAGATGATGCAGCTGAGGGAAGGGAATATTCTGAGCTGCACTTGAATGCAACACCTCCCGCCGACAGAAAATTTACCGCCACGTTGGCCCCGCCCACTGACAAACCATTAAATATCCTCTTCACTTGATAGACCGTCCTTACTTCAACAACTAGCGACGACCAAAACGATGGTGAGTCTTCAAGCGAAAATACATTTTTAAAACATTCTCAGGTTTCCTAAAACACGCATAAAATGCGTCTTTTTCACCGATTAATATTTAAAATTGATGTTTTTAACCAGAAAAATGGTCAGTTTTGAAGTGCAAAATACATTTTAAACCGCCATCTTTGACCATTAGAATATTGTTTGTATTTTACTCACGCTAACTGCGTAAATTCAAAACCGTTTATCGGATAACCGTCATTATTGGGATAATGGTGAATATCCTCACAAATTGATTGCAGTGGGTGTTATGTCTGTGATGCAATAAAAAATATGAATATCTTATTTCAGGGTTCTACACTGCGACCAAAATGGTCATATATGCGAGTGCATAATTCATAAGGGTTGGGTACCGAACTCTGTACTTTTGTACTTTTAAGGGTACCGACCAAATTACGTAGTTCTGATTCACATTAAATCAAACGGCCTACTATGTTTTTTAAATATTTGAGTTAGTCTATTTAGTTTCGAGTCACTGTCAATCTTACGGAGCCCCCTAAGGGACATGGAAGGAAGAAAAAAAAAAACCTTTGCGAGATCTCGCAAAATAATTGCGAGATCTCGCAAAACCCCTTTGCGAGATCTCGCAAAGTTCTATTGCGGTCAGTGGGCCCAGAAGTACATTCCGCCGTTCGGTCCAATACATACGGGGATTCTGGCTCCAATTTTTTTTTCTGGGTCTCAAACAAAGACTCATAATTATCTCTAACCCATGTACTAAAAAAAATTAGCAAAGATCATTTTTAGACACCACCAACAGCGTTTTATTCGCTCGAGAAAATACGGTGTTCAGCTAAAAGAAGCCGTAGTGAAACAAATCCCCGGCAGCTTAGGTTCCTTCCTCTGAAAGGGCCCAGTGTACGGCTCCGTATATGAAACGGGTCTAGTTTCACTGATGTCCCGACTTTTCGTTTCGTGCCCACGGTTTGGCTGACGTGCAGGACGTTGATGTATTTTAGGCACGGACATATTATAGAAGATTACCGTAGCTGGAATGTCATTTTACTAA
>JAOVVB010190215.1:0-11072 GCA_028570985.1 Heterobranchus longifilis | reverse complement strand
GAAATAGGACTAAACATGACTAACCATTTTCATGGAGAGCTCTCGTCGTCACAGTGGCTTTGAGTGAATTATCTCAACAACTATTGAATGGATTATCATAAAATCTGTTGCACACATCCCATCAGGATGAATTGTAACTTTGGAGAGCCATTCACTTTTCATCTAATGTGCCATCATCAGGTCAAAGGTTTAATTTGTCCAATACTGTGGCTCATAACCAAACACATGCAAAATGAATGACTAATGGCCGTATTAACCATTGAGAAGATCACGCCCTCTGTATTTTTTCAGGTAATTTGTTTTTATTTTTATGGACCTGGGGGGAGTTTGCATTCTACAATTTAAAGTGACACATGGATTTCATGGGCAGATTATTAACTTATTTCTAGATTAAAAATATTGAAAGCTGAGTACCAACCAAACAGACAGACAAACAAAATGAATAAAGACTTAAGTATTTCTCAAACATACCCATTTGCAGTAGCAGACTCAGGCTGTCTGAGGGGCAGGGGCAAAAAAAAAAAAGGGCACCAGCGTGCAGAAAGTCTTCTATGTAGGGCAGCCTATGGTACTTCATTGCATTTTCCCCACCCTAGAGGGCACTTTATCATGTTTTCATCACTAGAAAGGCACTTTATTATGTTTTCATTACTAGAAGGGCACACTAGAGGGCACTTTATTATGTTGTCATTACTAGCAGGACACCCTGAGGCACTGTATCATGTTTTAGCTACCATAGGGGCATCCAAGATGGCACTTTTGCGACTTTTTTTTCGAACATGGGGGCACCGAGGGGGGTGGTTGCCCTCTTTGGTTATTATAATTTATTTTTGTGATTCATCCAATTGTCTCTATGCTTACTCAATATTACATATTCATGAGACCAACTTTTAAGTCTTTTGTTGAAACTTTTTGTTGCATGAGCACGAAAGTTTGAGTCTTTTATTGTGAAGGCAGGAAGTATTATTTTGGCAGGTTTGTTTCGTTGTGTTTTGGGATCGTGACGTCAGGAAAGTTTATCAGCTGCTGCACTTCCTGCTGGGAATGATCGATCACTGAAAGTGTAAGTCAATTGAATTACTTTAATATATGATTTACAGGGGAAACGTGACATAGTTGAACTCTCACAGCTGGAAAAAGAAGTAGAAACCAAAACGAATTTCGGTTTGAGTTCCGCATTTTTTCTAGTGAAACTGAGAAAACAAGTTAAACTGTGACTCTTCATTTCCACATTACAAAGAGGCTAGACAGGCTAGAAAGTTGTGAACAAACCAAATACGTGAAGGAAATAGAGGAATATAATTAATATAATAATACATTTAGGCTACTAGATTAATTCATAGCCTACTTCACATTTTTAATTTTGCTGCTAATACATTCAATTCATTAATTCATTAATTAGGTGAGGAATTATGCAGTTCATGTTTTATAAAATATATTTTATACTTTTAATACACAATGTAGCAGTGTTTACACGTTAGGATGCAGCAGCCGTAGCTGAACACACACATTTTATGGAGAGCATTGCTGTTTCTGTCTAGTTTTTTGGGGAGTATTGCTGACACAGTTCATGTCTGTAATGAATACAGTCACTTGGATAGCAAACAGGAAACACCTTATTTGTTCTCCCCTCTATCTTCTGACACTAAAAACCACTGAAACCATTTAGGGACAATGAGGGCAAAATCATGATAAAAAATGAGCATGATAATAAAAAAAACAAACTCTGCAGACTCTCATGTAACAGTCTGAAGTGATGGTGATGTTCCTTTTTTTATACTAAAGGGTTTCACTTCCCTGTTTTCAAGACTACTTCCCCATGTTGTACATTTTTCCAATGCGCAAGTGTTACATGAGTAGAGCATACTTTAATTTACAGCCACTGTGGTTGGTAAGGCCTCATCTGGAAAATGGGTTTCACTGTCACAGTTTGTTGTTGTGGTGCTTTGAGTCTGGATTTACATACTGAGACGGTGTCTGATTCCTTGATAATAACAGGAAGCCTGCTGGAGATGGAGGAGGCTGAACACGGCTGTAAGAAATGACGAGGAGTCCTGAATTCTTGGAGACAGGACGCTGCACACTGTGAGGGTAGGTGTCTTTCAGGGGTTCTCAAATCTGTCCTCGGATTCTTCCTAAAAAAACCCTCTTATTCTCTCTCTGTTTGTGTCAGACGCCTGCGACCGAGCAGCGACAGACGGGCTTGTAAGGGGTGAGTAAATCCGTACTGATAGACGAGACAGTGTAGTGAATTATGTTAGAGGTACAGTAGGAGTTTAAAATCGCTTTAGGCATTCACACAGAGCCAGAAAAAAGAAACCAAGACCAATGCATTGGGGTTTTATTAGGCCTTGTGAAAAGTTACATGAGTCTTGGTTGGTATTGTAAAAAAAAAAAAACACATACTGTAGAATTCAGGATCAAACGGGGGTCAAAAGTCAAAAGGGACTGTAAGACTTTTATGCACATATTTTCTATTATATGTGGTATTTTGTTGTTTTGTTTCCAACATTCCCCCCCTGCAGGGACAATCCTGACAGAGGTTATATGTATATATGTTCTATAATAAAGAACATTCACATGGTGGATAGTTTACAAGCTGATTCCAGTATTTTTTGACAACAAATTAAAAAAAAAAAAAAACTTCAACATTTTGCATGGCTGTAGACTCTTAGTTCCCAATGTGCCACCCATCTGTATATACCGAGTGTGTATTACTGTAGATAAAAGTAATTTCCTGTGTTCAGGTCCCTGAGCTGGTGAGATGGAGGAAGCGTACACAGAACTGTACCAGCAGTTTCTTCGTCTGCGGTCACTTTGCCTGAAACAGGCTGCTCTGCTGCATCAGCTCACAGCCGCTCTGCAGAAACAGCAAGGTCCGTATGAAACCTCTTGTAATTCCAGTCAGTGCTCATAAACATCCAGTCATGATTCCTTTTAACACAGTGGTTCCCAACCCGGGGGTCCCGACCCCCACTATGGGTCGCCAAATTTTCACAGGGGGTCGTGAGGCCTTCTTGATTTTAAGGGGTGTAAGACAACTTTTTCAGAAATATATACAGTTGGCCCATATCTCAGCATTTTATTCATTTTGTGAAGAAAACTAAATGAAATTGTTATTTTTAAAGTTAAAGTTAAAGCAGTAAACTGCAAAAAAAACTCACATTATAAAGGCACTATTAAGTATGTATGAGTGTTAAAAACAAAACATAATACAGAGAATTGTATTAAAAGTTCAAAAAGATTACAAGAAAACCCATCTGTGATGCAATATTGACAATCTACTCAAAATTCAATCAAACTTCCTGCAGTTATTGCGTTCACTGTTTGGATTAATTGTTCAGGTTATCAGTTGTTCTGTACTGTTATTGTTATGCATTGAATGTAATATGAAATATCCATAAAATATGTTACTAAAGCTGGAGATATACATGCTGTTTAACTGCCTGCTCACGTAGACATTGTGTTGAGTACGTACACAATGAACAGACAAAACAGACTCAACATACGCGAGGCAGCGTCATGCATTTGCATAGTTAAAAGCAAGTAGGGCCTTTATATCCTTTAGTCAGGGGTCGTCAGTTTACTCAATGACAGAAAAGGGGTCCCTTAAGGAAAAAGGTTGGGAAGCACTGCTATAAATGACTGTTTGGAGCATCCATCTCCCTCAGAAACCAGCTTTTTCACAGTGTTCCCACACATCAAATTCAAGGACTTTTCAAGGACTCTCCAGGCCCAATTCCCTCAAATTCAAGGACCCAACACAGCAGAGTTTGAGAGGCACGGATTAAGGTTAATTACTGTTACAACACTGAGAATTTTCATAATGAGAACTAGCAGCTTGGGCATTTTCCAGGCACAGCTGAAGGTTTGCTTAAGGCAGGCTGACGCGTGAAACAATGATGCAACTTACGTAAAACATATATGTATCAAATAAACTTCAATTTCTGTTCTTGCACAAAATATATAAATACAAGCATTTTCAATAATCCATGTCTATTTGTGTGAATTTTTTCTCTCAAATTCACACATTTTCAAGGATTCCAAGGACCTGAGGGAACCATGTTTTCAGCATTTTAAAGAAGACTTCTAAAACAGCATTTACTGTTGGTTTCCTCCAGTTTTTCCCACCATTCTACCAACTTCTGAAGAGAAAGCAGCACAGGACATTTGCTGCAGTCTATGGCTTCCAATCTATCCCCACTATAGTTCAGCCAGCTCCCACAGAGCGCCCTGTGACTGATGCTCTCCCTGCCTGTCCACCAAAGTCTAGAGGATCCCATTACCACCTTGTCTCCTCCTGGGGGTGTTCTCAACCCACAAAGGAGGAGGGCTGAGTCATAGCAGGAGGGGTTGACAGGCATCTGTGGCTCCCCTCTCCTGGGCTTGATGAGCCTCACAGTGGAGGAACGGGGAACTGCTGACAGGGACACATGCTGCAGCATGCTGCTCATTCTTCCTGCGGACATCGTAATTGTACGCAGAAATGTCTCAATCTGGACAGTTGTTCAGTACTAGGAGGTACTGTCAGAGGCATGATGGGTGATAGGCATGGTTTACATTCAGGGTTGGGGAGTAACGGAATACAAGTAACAGGATTACGTATTTAAAATACAAAATCCTGTGTGAATCTGCCATGCCCGTAATTTGTCAAGTAAAACTTCCACCGCAAATTACCTGCCATATTTCACCAAACACTGAGGTCCTGTGATAATATTAGTGCCGTGTGAATCTGCATCTCTGTGATTTGGGGTCTTAATGGCTGTGTTGGCAATTATAAATGAAGGTTTTGACAGAGCCTTGACATCATATCCGTTGGATAAAGTCAGGAAATTTGAGTAAAATACAGACTTTGCTTATCTGTGTGAATATGCTGCATGAAACACAGACATGGCAGGTCATTTCTAAATCACACGAGGTCCCCAGGTCATACTAGTCCAGTGTCAATAGGGCTTATTGGTGGTATTCTGAATACAGTTACTGTCTTTAAAACAATTACTTTATTACCTCCGCCAAGGAGGTTATGTTTTCATTCAGTTTGTTCGTCTGTTTGTCAGCAGGATTACGGAAAAACTACGGCCCTGATTTTCATGAAACGTGGTGGAAGGGTGAAGCATGCGCCAAGGAAGAACCTGTCAAATTCCAGAGCGGATCCAAATCACGGGGCGGATACACTTAAATTATTTTTTTAAATTTTGTTAACATTGCGAGATAGGGCATAGCCTTGGTGAAGGTCTGTTTTTCGTTTATTTGCTCAAATGCATATGAGGCACGCATTTCATATAAACAGATTTTTATTTTTATTTATTTTATTTTTAAGTGCAACAATGTGTGCACCTGCTACACGACAATATGAGAGGAGAAACACAGCCAGGACACTATATCAGGAATGTGTTTTTGGAAATACAAGACAATTTTTAAGTATTCCAAAAGTAATCCAAAGTATGTAGAATACATTAATTAATTTTAGTCATGGAATGTGATACAAATGACATTTTGGGGCAGGTATTCAGTAATCTGTAGTAGAATATGTTTTAAAAGTAACTCTCCCAACACTTTTGTGGCTTCAAGAGAGTGAAAAGTTGTGTACCACCAACTGATCTGAACTCACAAAATCGTTCATGCTAAAGAACATCGTGAGGTGAAGTCAAGCTATATCTAATGAAATGGAAAGGTTACTACATGTGTGCACTCTTTCGGGTGGCTCATGTGGAATGCACCGGAGAGAAGCACAGCAGCTGTTGGAAACTACAGGGAGAGGGTGGTTGGGTTAACACTTGTGCTGCTGCAGCAGCTTCTTTACAGACAAAATCCACACATTCATAATGTGAGACAGCAGAGATCATGTCACTTCTCACCACTTGCAAGAATAATTAGGCTATTGTGTGTTTTCTGGGCTGCTGCTGCTGCTGCTACTAGCTGCCATTTCTCACTTGAATTTACTGCATAATTTCTGGCATGTTATAAAAATAAAAAAAAAGTTGTGGAGAAGCAAGGACACCTGACTGTTTTCCAACAAGTTGTCCTATTTTAAAAATGCTGAAAATGTCACACTATTGTTGTGATACAGTAGCCTACCTGTGTTTTTCCCCTCCTGTTTTTTAGAACAGCAGTTTTGATACAGGCCCCTCAGTGACATGGCATCTAATTTGAAAATCAAATAGTTATCTTTTCAATTACGTACTGTGGTCACAATGTCCACTTGTCTCTAAATTGCTGAAGGAACACAGAATATGTTGAGAAATTATACTGAATTTAATAGGGGGGTTCAGTCAATGCCATTTGTCTGTTTTTGCAACTGACAGTAATTGGGAACCGTTTTAGAACTACATGAGGTTAACTAATTGTACATATAGGCTTAGGCCTAATGAAAAAAAAGATATGTTAAATCGAACAAGTGATATTTAGCCTATAACCGTCTGAATTTTACATGAATTACATGGATTATGTACATTACATTAATTACATTGAATGGAAATGCATTGCATTCACATAAGAAACTAGACACCTTATCTCTTAATTATGAGAACTTTTCTTGTAAGATAGCAACTCATAATTAGGGCTGTGCCATATTGTTAATCGTAATACCAGTATAAATTTGTCCATGATAAAAAAAAGTGTCATATCATGACATCAACGATATAGTGATGTGATAACATGTTGATGCATTAGTGCACATTCTCGTCACCTGGGCACAGACTGGAAAAGACGAGGATTTAGTGCCGAAAAGTGGAGCAACTTTGGTCGTGTGGAAGTGCTTCAAGAGGTCAGACCTCCAATAAACCACAATATTTTGCAAAATGTATAAAAAAAAACTGCTGCGTCAAACACTTAATTTCCTGCATTCTGGTGGATTTTAATGCATCAATTTATGGTGGAAAAGCCTTTAATTTCGTAGTAAGTAAAAGTCAGGTGCTACATTCATGTAGGGGGACAAATGCACAAGTTGCACATGTTCTAAATATTGAGGGGTGTGTCCCCTGCATATACGTCCATGGTTTAAATGAAGTTAAACGTTGCAACACAAAGCTCTTTGTGCAAAGGGAAATGGCAAACGTTAGCTGGCATTAACGCCTTGTGTGAAACGCTTTAGTTGACGCTGTTATAGAGAGATATGTTAAATGTCATCTTATAGGAATAACGGAGAACATTTGGCCGATGTTAACATTAAATGGCAGAGATATTAGCCTCTAAATGTCGGGGAGGTCTGCATCTTTTATTTAGAAACGCGTGGGAGGAAGCACGACATTGTTGGCTAACTATCTTTGCTAAGTTTTGTACGAACAGAAATGAAAAATGCCAAAGTCTGGCAAAGCTAACGTTACTGTCCCGGTGTCCTACTGTTTCATAAACAGTAACGAATTTCGGGGTCTAACTTAACGTTGCATTGGCGAGAATACTTAATAGTAACTGACTCATTTTCATTAGAAACAACAAACTGCATTTTAATAAAAATAAATACAAAGGTAAACAACAAAATAAGACTGAAACTGCAGCACGGTGCAAAGTGAATCCGCCTGTCCTTCCTTTTCTCTCTGCACGAGCCTGGACCGACTAAATAATAAGCCTGCCACTTTTCAATGCGACTTTTCTTCTTTTTTTTTTGTTCTTACCTTGTGCCTCTTCAAGTGTTGTCTCCAATTCAAACCTTGACTCTTCATATCGCTGCTCCTGAGGAATGGAGCTCGCTGTTCGCACGTGCACCACCTGTGCTCGACTGTAACGTGCCCCCTACGTCACACACACTGATCACCTGTCGTGAATAGCAGGCTGCATTCAACGGCGTCAGCAGACACGCAGACACAAATAAAACATGCTGCATAATATATGCACTCATTGAATACCAATTTAATGATTTGGTATAAAATAATGCAAATAATATACACAGCTAAAACAAAGTCACTGCCAAACTGTGTACGGTATAAAGGTTTTTTGTTGTTGGGTTGTTTTTGTTTGTTTTTACAATACATGAGTGCAAATATGATTTGAGAAATGTTTGTAAGTTTACCGTACAAAAAGCAAAAAACAAGGTAACATAAATTTAAGAACGTATAAGACGCTTTTGGTTAAAAATAATAATAATGATAATAATAAAAATTAAAAAAAATCATAAAACTATATCAGAATCAGATTTATTGCCAAATAGTTTTGAGGGTGATTTGAGGGTTACAACTGTGAATGATTTATTATTTTTTTTAAATTTATTTTGGTTTCTGTTTCTGGCATGTAGCTTAAATTGATAAGAGTGTAGGATAGGAATATAAGTATTATGCATCTGCCTGTGCCTTTTAAGTCATCACTAAATTCTCATTATTAATTACTTTGTTCATTTTGTATACTGAATTGTGTATGTATACACAGTTTGTACTTATACAAAATAAAATTGAATAAAATACTCCTACTACTGAAGACAAAGACTTTAATAAAGGCAACTGGAATGATAAAAGCTTTATTCGTAACAACACTGCTTGACAAGAACAACGTGTGTGCTGTGCACATCAGTGTATTTCTGCATATAGCTTAATCAAAACTCTGCAATACTTAAATATAGATTTGATGTATAATCTAAGGAGCATTTAAGTACCATAGGTCAGACCTGCTCTGCCCTACACATCCAGTATTATTTAGATAATACATTTTCTAATAATTTATATTCTCATTGAACGTTCTTGTTCACTCACAACAGTAATGCATTAAATGCAAGATAGTCATCACACAAAATAAAAGAGAAGCATTAAAATATGCAGGTCAGCGCCAGGGATATTACTTAATGACATGTGAGGAAATAAACCAAAATACAGCAATTATTAATTATCAAAATACATCATTTTATGTACACTGGTGGAGACTACCCAAAGAGGTAAAACAAAAGACAGTTCCTGCGTGTGTGTCGTGGGATAAAGGGTTCTGGAGAAGTAGACAGGATAAGCTCCTCCTGGAAGAAAAAAAAAATACAATGGTTCAGGCATGTGTTGTGGAAACATTTGTATGATATCATATTGCAATGTGTGTGTTGGATTTTGCTTACAGTAGATGATGTATTGTCAGAAGAATGAAGGCACTGCTATGGGCTGCTCTCTCCTTCCATTTGAACAATCCCACTAAAAGATGGTGGTTCCCCCTCGACTCCCTGCAGAGCGGAGACATCCACCTCTCGTTTTTCACCATCCTGGTGTTAAAAAAGACACAAGGCATGCAATCACTGAAAAGACTTACTATGCCACAACATAAAGAAGACTGCAGTATATTTGTATACAGGGTTCCTACACATTTTCCATTTTTCCAGACTTCCTGATAGATTACATAGAAGACTACAGTGCCTTTGTCCTTGCATATTATTTATAATAGCTGCCTCCCCCATGTTGGAGATTTTGAAGGATTTTGAATTTTGCAGCTTTCTTTTCCCCATTTGGAATCCTTAACCAGACTTTATATTTGGAATTGTCAAGGCAGCCCTCGGAAAACTTGCATTCACCCGTTCAGTCCTCGCTGTCAAACATCTCTGCACAAAGATTAATTAAACTAATCGCTGTTAGCTATACTCATACCATTTTCCCATAACATATTAAATAAATAATATATTATTGTTACCCCATATATTGTTTTTCTATTTTATAAATAAGAACCAAAAATGAGTTGGAAAAAGTTAAATAATTTAATTTTCACAGCGTCCATGCAGGGCTGTCACAATAATGGGATGGGGATGACAAACAAAAAAGATTTAGAAGAAAAAAAAAACAACAACAATAAATTAATAATGAAAACAAAAGTTAAGAGTGTAATTTATGTGAAATTCTGGATTTTATATTTTAGAAAACCTCTTTTCTTTTTTCAATACTTATGCAGATCTGGAAATTATTACAATTTAATTCTATACTTTTCTATACTGCATATTATAGGAAATCTATTTATATGTATTTTAAGAGCCTATAAAAGAACTACCAGTATATTTCTACAGTCTATGGTCCAACAAAAGTAAATACATTATTTCTACAGGTCAAAATTTGTTGTCAGAGAAGTACCACTTTAGGAATGTATGTTGGCTATTATTAATTATTGATGTCTATTTGTATAACAAATGTAGAAAGCACACAATCTTTACTGCACAATACATACCAGACACAGTCACAGATTTGCCATAATTTAAGAAGTCATACTAGTAAATCTAATTCTATTTTGTTTTTTTTATTATAATGGAACACAGCTGCAAGTTCTTCTGACCATCTCTAACAGACAGCAATGGGTTATTATGGGGTACACAGCCGTCATCACTCTGCATGGAAAACCCTTCAGAAATTAATTGAATTGTCTTTCATCGTCATGATAAAAATTCAGATCATGCCCAATGGTAAGCCTTTAAAGGGCTTAGGAATACAGCAAGTACTTTATATTAAACCCTGAGCTCATTCAAGCCAATGGGTCACAGGAACTATTGCAAAGTATTCTGCTACTTATAAGATTTGATAATGTTAAAGAGAGTCAGTAACTCACCACTGGTCACAGTGTAAATGGCTGATAGCTGATACAGCACCAAAGAGAAGCACACCAATTACAAAAGTGGTTTTAGTTTCAAACAAACTAAAACAGTAGTGGGATAAGTCACACGCCTGTCCACTTCTATGAAACTCTTTGAAGGAAAAACCCTCAAGCGTTAATAGATCTGTGTATGAATATTAAAAAAAAGCTATGACCAGCGGCCGTGGTCTCATGAGTAGAAAGTAATCCTTAGCTGCCTTTATCTTTATTTAGATATTTAAAGGGGGGTATGTTATGCTCATTTTCAGGTTCATTCTTGTATTTGGGGTTTCTACTAAAACATGTTTACATGCTTTAATGTAAAAAACAACAAAAAAAAGATTATTTTTCTCATACTCTGAATATCTGAATATCCCTGTATTCACCCTCTGTCTGAAACGCTCCGTTTTAGCGTCTGTCTCTTTAAACCCTCCTCCTGAAAAAGCCCAGTCTGCTCTGATTGGTCAGTGTTTCCGGATCTTACGCATTACGTCAATGCAGCTGGGGAGTGACTGTAACGGCACTGTAGCAGCACTTTCTACCTACAGTACATAGTT
>JAOVVB010190194.1:0-11072 GCA_028570985.1 Heterobranchus longifilis | reverse complement strand
TGTTGAGACACGTGCTTAAGGACGAAACACACGCTCTAATACCCGTTACATAAAATATTAGCACTATGTTGAGACACATGCTTAAGGACGAAACACAGACTTAAGCTAGGCATGGAGCTGAAAACGGGGACAAGACGAGAGACTCAGAGAGACACTAGAGACAGAACTAGAGACACTAGAGACAGGACTAAGGCTAAAGACATGTCAATTAGCTAAGCATGGCAATTAGCTAAGCATGGTAATTAGCTAAGCATGTCCTTAGCCTAACACACACCTAGCTACACTTACCAAATAGCTAAACACTAAAGGCTAGGGACACAGGAGCACAGAGTCCCTAGGCTAAAGGGCACACAGAGGCTAGGCTAAAGGGCACACAGAGGCTAGGCTAAAGGGCACACAGAGGCTAACTACTTACCTATTTTCTAACTCACAACACAACATGACACGACACCGAATCAGCTCCACACACACATGAACACCATTGACATACATACGAACACAATTAGCCTGGGGACCAGCTTAGTAGTTCTGGGATAACATGTACTACAAAATAACAATATAAAATAACCCAACATATAAACAAAGAAAAACAATACACAAAACAAAAAATACGTACTGTCATTTATGCCCACATAAATGACAGTACGTACAAACGTGCAATGCTCGACCCAGTACTGCACAACTAATCCTGGACTCCTAATTCATCAGTAACTAGTAGTTCAAGAATTATAGCAGAAATAATAGCAGAAATAAGTTAATTCATTTTTGTTTAGTTCAGGTATACTAAAATAACACAAACACACAAACTATAATGTGTTGCTCTTTATTTACTGTTTATGAATGAGTAATCATGTTGATATGTTATCATACTGTATGTTGAACTTTAGGTTGACAGCACTTTCCCTACTCTATACTGTATATATCTGAGGTTGTGGAGACTTTCCTTCCTTCTTTCTTTCTTTATTCTTTCTTTATTTCTTTTCTATCTAGTTGAACTTTCAAACTTTCCGTTTACTGTACATGCCTTTGGTGAATGCGACATAAGTCATGAAGCACAACACAAAAATGCAGTATAGTGTGCACTAAAATAAAGGAAAATGCAAGTCCTCATCCTTTCAAAGGTTACACTACAAAGTGCCTATTGACACCATTGCAGTAGGGGAAAATAATTTGTAAATGAGATGTCAAAAATGAGTATGCCAGCAAGTTGTATAAAGGAAAAACACAATGAGTAAAATGGGATGATAATACCAGGGGAAATTTTAGACATTAATAAATGCCCTAAGGGTTACAATACACTGTAATATGCAGTTTAATGGAGAAGCCCAGTTTACATCTTTTGCCTTATAGAAAACCAATATGGCTATAATATACAACTGAAAATAGAGAGGTTTTGCCCAGGTAAGCTGTCTTAGCAAAGAAACACAACATATCACATGTTGTATTTTTTTAATACAAGTACTAACATGTCAGTACATAAAATAGCATGTATTGGGAGTAAATGCTTTTCTTTCTTTGCCTGACCCACAGGGCACTTCTGTAGGTGGGGAAAAAAACATCATTTTAAAAGCAAGTTAAAAATAATACAAATTCTTCACATTGTGCAGGAAAATATGTTGTGTATTTATTAATCAATTTTATAGGTATTTATAAATCAAAAAAGAAGTATTCAACTTGCTCCGCATTATTGTAACGCTTATTACAATGGTAAAAATACAATTAACAAAATGATTTAATACAAATGTTTTGTTTGTTTTTTATCACTGTCATTTAGGAAAAAAACATTCAGTAAAATATGACTTAAAACATAACATTCATCAACATTTAAAGTCAGAATCATAAGGGGCATAATTTTTTCTCCTAGGACAGTTTGACTGGTGTATTACAGATTTAAAATTTAGGACATTCATAGAGTAAAGGATCTGGGCAAAATTTCCCGGAATTGGTACCCTTTACAGAACATTGCTACCATTGGAGGCAGATTTGAGCAATCACACTGTGAAGTCAGAATAACTGACAGTCTGTGGCATCCACTTCCACCTGGAAAAAAAATAATTATAAACTACCCCCCACTGTAATCATGCAATATGCACAGTAAATACTTTAATTTACTCTTCCTATGGAGTACTACCGTGCTGTTAAAATCAACTATTTATACATTTCCATTTTAGAATTTGACAGATGCTCTTATCCAGAATGACTTACAAAAAGTGCTTTGAAGTTTCCTTCATTGGATATATACTTTCACTGGGTTACTAGGTTATTAACTAAGTGCCATCAGTCAAAGACAGTTGGGACGGTTTAAAAAAAAAAAAAATTAATTGGGGCCCGGAACACAAAAGAGTCTGGATGAATTTCTTCCTTGATTCCTGAGAGATGGTGGGACCAGTTGAGCAGTGCTGAAGGATCGGAGGGAACGCGGTGCAGTGCGAGGTGTGCCTGGAGTTGAGAGGTAGGTGTGTGCTGGGCCGTTTTTGGCTTTGTAGGCAAGCATCTGAGTCTTGAATTTGTTGCGGGCAGCTACAGGAAGCCAGTGCAGGGAGCAGAGAGGTCGGGTGGTGTGGGAGAGCTTGGGAAGGTTGAAAACGAGACGTGCAGCTGCATTCTGGATCAGCTGCAGAGGATGAATCGAGGACAGAAGCAGACCTGCCAGGAGTGAGTTGCAGTAGTTCAGTCATGAAAAAACAAGGGACAGAAAAAGCACCTGAGTAGCCCATGAAGGAAGAAAAGGGCGGATTCTTCTGATGTTGTAAAGAAGAAATGGACAAGAGCGAGTAATGTGTGGGGAAAATGACAGGTGATTGTTCACAGTTACCCCAAGATTGCAGCTGAAGGAGTGATCTGATTTTTGTCCAGGGTAATCACAAGGTCTTGACCAGGGGATGAGTCGCCAGAGATGAACAGCAGTTTGGATTTCCTCAGATTTTTACTCGGCTTCAGCTGATGAGCTGCCACCCAGGATGAAATGTCTGCCAGACATGCTGAGAGTCTGAGAAAGGAAAAGAGAGAATAAGTTGTGTGTCATCTACATAACAACGGTATGAAAAGCCATGCGATGTTATGACCTTACCAAGAGACCAGGAGCACAGAAAAGGACCAAGTACTGAACACTGTGGGACGCCTGCAGAAAGTCTGCGTTTGCCTGATGTGGATTCCATACATGTCACCTCATACGACCTATCTTCTCAGAAAGAAGTAAGAAGCAAACCATTGCCATGCTGTTCCACAGACTCCACAGTTTGTAAGAATAGACAATACATTTTTTCAATTATTATTATTATTATTATTATTTCTATTTATAAACATTAGGACAGATCTAAGCACAGAGTTGTTTCTTTGATTAGCCTTTCCTTGAATGTAGACTAGAAATGTGTTCTAAGTATAAAAAGCTTTACATTTTCAGTTGTCCTATAGCTATAATCCAGACATAATAATAATAATAATAATAATAGTGACGGCACGGTGGTGTAGTGGTTTGCACTGTCACCAGGTCCGGGTTCGATTCCTGGCCAGGCTCGATTCCCGTCTTTGTGTGCATGGAGGCATTCAGATTAGGCTAATTGGCATTCCCAAATTGCCCGTAGTGTGTGAGTGAGTGACCCTGAATATAGAATAAAGCGGTATAGACGATGAGTGAGTGAGTGAGTACTCATAGTGCTATAATCCAGACATGGTAATAATAATAAATAAATAATAATAATAATAGTTATTATTATTCTTAATTCGATCATCTTCTATACTTCTTATACTGTACAGGGTTGCGTGGGGCCTATCCCAGGAACACGTGAACACACACACACACACATGCACACACGCACATGGGCGTAAAAATAATAATAATTTTTATTATAATAATTATTATTATTACTACTACTGGCATACCTTGTTGGAAATGAACTATTTGACTGACAAAAAAAAATCTCTCTTTTTATTTAATAAAGAAAGAAACATAGAAACTTCATGACTATGAAGTTTTGGTCTTGCTTTTCTGTGATGGTCTTCATGAGAGCTATTTTCATCATGGTGCTTGATGTGTTTTGCAAATGCACTTGACAAAACTGTTCTCGTAAGAACTGTTCTGGAACAGTTGACCTTTGTTTCTTAAAATAACAACTGATTGTTGTTGCTGTGGTTGTTGTTGTGGTTAATTACTGTAATTAACTAATGTCATATGTCTTATTTCATAGTTTTTTGGGGTGTTTTTTTTAAATCAGCATTGTTGTAAAATGTAATTCTAGTTTAGAAACACTATTTAGCCTATTTAGCCTATTTAGCCTACATGACATGTAACCAGAGTACTTAATTAGTAGTGGGAAGTTTGGATAATTTAAGTGACTTAGTTGAATCTCGTTCATCAAAATGAACAAATCTTTTTTTTTTTTAAACATTTAGTTTATTTCGTTCTTTTGATCAGAAATAAAATAAAATGTTACAATTTCAATAAACAGACCCCCAACACGTCTACACACACAAATCTTGGACATATTTCAAGTAATTAAAATATTACAATGCAGCTAAGGACATATTATGTTAAACAGAACGAGCCGCTCACCTCTCATAACTTCTGGTCTAAATCGTTCATTCTTCTGTCACGTGACTCTCATAGACGCAATGCAGTGCATTACACAAGAAAAACAGGTTCTTCTTCTAAGTCTTCTAGTCTGTGTCATTCGTTCTTTTGAATCTATTGCACTGCATGGCGTCAATGGGAGTCACGTGATAAAAGAACGAACGACTCGGACTAAAAGACTCATGAGAAGAACCGTTCAATTATGTTTCCTGTGTAATGCACTGCATAGCATCTGTGCGAGTCATGTGACAAAAGAATGAATTATTCGGGTTAGAAGACTCAAAGAAAACTACTCATTTCCGTTTCCTGTACATAATCTATGGAGGTTTTGCGATGCTTTGCGTATGCGCGCCCAGTAGAAAATGAACGAATAACTTTCCGAGACTACTCGTTCTTTTGAGTCACATTAAAGACTCGTTCAAAAAGTATAAATCGTTCACAAACGTCCCATCACTATACTTAAAGTATATCCACCAAGGACAGGGAGAACATGCAAAGTCCAAGCAAGCAAACCAGATATGAGATATAAACCCCTAATATCCCCACCAAGTCAACCAGTCTGCAAACTCTTATTGTAAAATTTTTCCTTGGGTATATACAGTACATTGCATTGGCAAACAACCTCAGATGCAATCAACAAAAAAGGGGAAACTGTCTTGCTTCATACAGTCCTAACCTTTTCAGTGCCTGATTCATCGTAGCATCAGACAGGATGGCAGTTCAATGTGTTGAAGAGGAGGCAATGAAGACAGAGGGAGAGAAAATATGTGCTTGAGCAATAATTGCTGCCTGACTGTGTCTTGGGGCCTGGCCTAGTGACAGGTCTCTGACAATTACCTGGACTAGCGACAAAGAAGCTCTTCCCACTTCTGCAGTGAAGTTTTGCACAGACACACATATGAAAGCATTTCCATTATTGACACTAGTGTGATTGTGGTGCTAATAAGTAATAATGTGTAGTTGATAGTTGCTAAACAGATTTTACACACTAATATATGCCTTATATGCCTAAGGAGATAACTTATGCAAGCTTAGTTTACTAGATATGATATCAGGGTACAAATTACCTAACCAGCATGCTAGCTAGTTAATATAAGATGCAACTTTGTAAGGGTTGGTAAATTAGTATTTGGCAGACCTAGATTTTTCATGTGCGGTCATCTGTGCTCATCTTATTAATTTGTTTTAAAAAATAAGGGGGCATTAGACTTACTTTATTGGGATTAATTAATCACAAGACTTTCTAGTCCATCCTTATGAGTCTTGTAATTCATGGCATGGCATGGCTGGGGTTTGCTTCCTCCTTGGATGGACACTCAAATCAGATGATATGGAGATGCTCTACATCTGCTCCATGCAGATTCTCTACTGGTGTCCTACAAGGCTCAGTGCTGGGTCCTCTTCTGTTCTACCACTATACCCCCTCACTGGGTGAGGTCATTGTCTCACTTGGTTTTACATACCACACTCATCTCATCCTCTCCTTTTCTCCCTCCGACACCCATGTGCTTTCTCCAGCATGCCTGAGACATCTAATCATTCATGGCAGTTAAAGCTTAATCCTAGCAAAAATGAGATGCTCTATACTGCTACAGTCAGGTTCAAAGGTTTTGAAACAAACATTACTTTTTTGGGGTTTGGCCTCTGTACACAGAGTTTGAAATGAAACACTTGTTTTCTTTTGTTGACTTTTGCTGCTTGTTAATCTTCTTTCACCCACAAAAGAAGCAAAAGATCTCATAATGTGGGTGGGCCATTTTTTTCTCTAGAGGATTGACATAATAAGGGACTTGTTCCAGCAACCTCTTCGGAATTGTTTCAGCAAATGCTTGTCTGCAACTTTAGCAGAAAGGTCACCCTTTTTACTGCAGCATTTAGAACTGTCTGCAAGTGTTGCAAGTAGCTGGATTCCTTTTCACCTGCATTCTGGAGAGTGTTTACATTATAAAGTTCATTGCCATAGTCCACTGCACTGTATGCTGTATCAACAAGGTCGAGATAAGCTCTTGGTGGATCATGAGAGCTTAGAGGATTAATAACATTGGCAGCTGTGGATAACATGCTTTCAATAATTTTCCTGACCATTGGAGATCAGATACAGCTGGATCATTCAAGTGAAATTAAGCATTCTGTATCATAGTTCATTATTTGCTTCAAAAACAGACAAGGTTGTCTTTCAGAGAATGTTCTTAGTTTCTCCAGGAGGCAGTCAGAAATTATAAAGTGATATCATGACTTTTGACTACATGACCACTGAATTTCCACTACATTGTTTTGGTCTAACTAGAATACAAATAGATGAGTGTTTTTAAATATAGTTAAAAATAGTCTTTAGTGTGGTTTCTAGGTATAGGATGGGGTCTTGGACTGTGCTGCAATTTTTTGTCATTTTTCTAAATGAGTGCAAGGATTAGTTAATGAAACAGGACCTGCTTTTATGACTGGGCCTGCTGGTAAGTAATCAACGGCTGGAATTGAAGATCTGGAAGTTGCTCTGGAAAGTAGGGCTTCTTCTTCTGGGTGAAAAGGAAATTCCTTATCATTCAGTTTCCTTGTAGGCTCCTCCCTCAATACATCTTCAAACAGTTTACCACTCTGTGTTGCTGTGATTTATTTATTTTTTCCAATCAGACTAGAATGAGCTCATTCTCAAGGCTAATGCCAGCTTCAATGGTTTAAGCTCTTGGTTGGACCTTAATAGCAAAGGTGAGGTCAGGATTGATGTGATTTCTCAAATTCACCAGTGTGCTGGATGTAGAGTTCAATGTGTATATCGATATTCCTGATTATTCTAGTAATTGGACCATAAGAATTAAAGAAGATGTTAATTTTGTCATCTGGGTTCCCAGAAAATCCTTAAAGGGCTGCAATGAATATTGTAATATTTCATTGTATTTGCAAACATAAGGATAACACAACAGCTAACTTGCTTGACCAACTGTCTAATTTAATAAATAAATGAGTTCGGTTTATTTAGTGACCATTCAAGTAAATAAAGGACTTGCCAGCTTTTTACCATACAACTCAGTACATGTTGCACAGTTAAAACTGAAATTAGGCTTAGAGTGGTACAAAAAACTTAATTAATGCATATCCTTAAAAATATTATGACTAAAAAAAAAATCAGTGTAGTAGACATCCATTTAAAAAATCAACCACTTCTTACTTTCACTTCACATAGACTACTTTTTTATCCAGTAAATAAATATATAATACAACAAATAAAAGTAAATGAAATAAACACACACACACACACACACACACACACACACACACAATACAGCTTAAATGAAACAAAATGCATTTTTATAGGGCGCCTCGTGGTCCCCTAAGGTTAGCCTAACCTGCCCTTTGGCCATTACCAACTTACTGCTAACTTGGATGCTTAAACCATGTAAAGCACCCATGCTTTAAATACACGAATGAACATTATAAAGTGTGTTACAAAACATTTGACTTAAAATTATTTAACATGAACAGTCACATACGAGAAAGCTAGTTAGAAAAATTTAGAGCAGAGAAAACCAGAAACTTGTCTTCAAAAGAGTAATATGTCTTTAGTGTGGTTTCTGCGGGTTATCAATTACACATACACATAAATAAACTTTTTTATTATTATTTCATAGTAAATTAGCAAACCTGCTCATTAGCTGGCCATAACTGTGCTGCTTTGCTTGGGTGCTGTTCTCTGACCTGCTCTCTCATTCACACACATCTAAGTTGCAGTACAACCATATCTGTTACAACTACAGCAATTTAAAAGCGAGTCAAGTCAAGTAGCTTTTATGGTCACTTCAACAATATACAGTTCAGTACACAATGACACGAAACAACGTTCCTCCAGGACCAAGGTGCTACATACAACATAAATTAACAACATAAATTAACAAAAACTAACTAGCTAAGTAAGAAATCTAATTAGCTGGCTAGCTGAGACAAGACAGATTGACATGACGACACGAATTAACAACATAAATTAACAAAAAATCTAACTAGCTAACTTGGAGACCTAATTAGCTGACTAGCTGGGACAGGACAGATTGACATATTAAGTTAAACAGAGAACATTCTAGGTTTTATACAAAAGGGACAACATAAAGGGCATGTGCAAATGTGCAAAAATGTGGAAGCACTGACCATTAAATATTTAGAAGAACTTCAGTATATAAAATATGTTATTTAAAACAGAGCTTAATACAATACAATTAAACAATTATAACATATGCTGCTTTGGCGGAGTTCTTTTTCTTTATTAATTATATTTTTATTAATTAGTAGCACTGTTTTTCTTTCCCCCAAATGGGTTATAGATGCAATCATGGGTCAAATTTTATGTTAAAAATCACCAAGCAAAAACTCCAGCATGGTATACGGCAAATGACTTGTCTGTGAGTAGACAGAAAATATAGTAACATTTTTGGTAACAAATAAATCAATACCTTTCCTAAGAGAACATTTTTGGAATATCTGGAGCAGACTTACAATCAGTAACGGAATCAGGAAAAGCAATTTAAATATCAAGGACTTTGGATATTTTTCAGCAACCAAATACTTTATGGAGTGTTCATATGTTGCAGTTGACTTGTGCACAGGAGTTGAAGTAGTAGTGAAGCAATGACTGTAGATAAATGCCATTAATGATATACAGTTAAGGAGCCATGAATATGCACAAATAAAATACCAAATAAAATACTAAATCCAAGTAAAATTACATCACAAGAACTCAGGGACATCAGAATAGATCACCCCTACATAACTTCATTTACTCTAACTATCCTCATCATACCACAATGACAATAGGGCCCAGTCACTTTAGTTAGTATGAGCAAACCCAGCATCCCAATTGTATGCACTGACCGATCACAGCTTCAGACCAGATTTTGCGCGTCATACTATAGGCCACTTCAAGGTCCACAGAGAAAACTTGGAAAAGAGAGTGAAAAGAGACAACCTGATAATAAAGGGGGAAAACAGATGAACAAATGCAAAGAAGTGATCTTAATAATCACAGCAAAAAATAGCAGCAACAAATTCCAGTAAGAAGTAGTAACACAGATGCACACAGCTTACCAATCTCCATCCTGTTCACCAGAAATCAGTCAACAGATCCTGGGAGGTGAGTTTAATGTTTTTCTGTGTTTTCTCTCAATTATCTAATCACAGCTAAAAATAGACTATGTTTTCATTCATTGTTGGATGAACGAATCTTTTTACCTGCAGTTTACCTGCAGCAAACGACTGCGACCCATCATTTTGGTAAGTCAGCCAGTAGTGAGAATATTCCACTGTGAGTATACAGTATGTGCATGTCCTGGGGAGCTAGAGTACAGAATATGAGCAAGAGTAGTTGACATGATGTCTGTTTGTTATGTATTGGTGGATTTCAGTTTTGGCTCACAGTGCTGTGGAAAAACTTGGTTATTTGTAAAAGCTTGCAATTGTTTGCCGTTAATCTTATTAACAGTATAGTCACACCTGATTTTGATCATACAGACTGTTTAGGAAAGGGAACTCCACTTACTGCCAAGAGTTTGTGTATGAGAGAAATGTCATGCTGAGAAATGAACAGAAAGCATAGCTGGGTTTTTTGTTAGTCCATTAAGGCAGTTTTATTAAGGAGAAAGGCCAAGCGCTCAGTGTTGTAAAGTATGTTGCATCAGTTCTCTAAGGCTATAAAGACAAATTAAATTGCAACAGTTGTATAATTTAAGCCATATGCAAGTTAAACTACTGTATGTAAACTATATGTCTAACAAATAAATGTGCATCTCATTGTGAGGTCCTGGTATAAAATGAGGTGAAAAGTTAATTTCATTGAAAAGTTTATGGTGTTTTCTAATTTTTATTTTTTTCTACATTGTAAAACTAAATACTTAAGGCATCTCAAATATGCAATGCTGCAGTTGATGTTGAGATGTATCTGCTACTCATGCTCTGTAAAGCCTTCATAACGCCTCTAATCTGAGGCTGGTAACTCTACATGAACTTCTCCTCTGTAGCAGAGGTAAGTTTCAGTCTTACTTTTCTGAAAAGGTTTTCATGAGTGTCAGTTTCATCAAGTGCAAAGGCACTTGACAATACTGTTCTTTCAAGAACTATTCCAGAACTATTCTGCATGTCTTAAAAACAGCTGACAGCTGACCTGTTGTTTTTTTTTGTTGTTATTGTTACTCTTACTTAACTACATAATGCCATATGTTTTTCATAGTTTTGAAAAAACAATTATATTTGTATAAATATATTTGTAAAAATAGTATATTAGTATTTTGTAGAAAAAAAAAATTAAAGTGACTAAATGCTGTAAACTCCTGCACCATGGAGAACATCCTGACGGGAAACATCACGACATGGTTTGGAAACAGCACCATGCAGGACAGACGAGCTCTACAGAGGGTGGTGCGATCAGCTGAGCGCATCATCCTCATCGAGCTCCCTGACTTGCACTCAATCTACAGCAAGCAGTGTTGGACCAAGGCCAGGAAAATGGTGAAGGACCTCAGCC
>JAOVVB010190184.1:0-11073 GCA_028570985.1 Heterobranchus longifilis | reverse complement strand
AATGTGACATTTGTGTATTTGTTTGTGGTGTTTTATTTTTGCGTGTCCACTATGAACCTTTTTTTAAGTTCCTGTAACTTCTGAGTTTGAAAGGTTTCTGTCTGTCTGTCTGTCTGTCTGTGTGTCTGTGTGTCTGTGTGTCTGTCTGTCTGTCTGTCTGTCAAGTCAACAGCAGCACATTCCTGTGTCTCCTCAGTTTTACGAAGGGCCATTCCCCGATATAATCTAATAAACCTTTATTTTCATTTTTAAAGCATGTTATGTTTTTCTTCTAGTCTCACACTGCAGGCTATTGTGTCCTGCACATGTTCAGTACTGCTGGTAAATGTATCTTACAGTCAGTCTACACTTGTTTTACATTAGAGCCAGATTATGTAACTTCGGAAAGAAGAGATGACAAATTCTTCCTTTTAAAAACATAGACTGTATAAAAGAAGCGGACGTAGCCTCCGGGTCTGAAAGGTGAAGCCAATGCGGAAGTGCCTTTTTAATGACCAACAGTGGGCGACTCCACTGGCTGTAAAAAGAGACTTATTACCTCAGGAAACACTTTCCTGATGAGTTTATGGTCTCAGTCACTAGTTTCAAGTCTTCTTTAATACAGCATGATGTCCATTTAGTGAATTATGGTCCCATTTAGAGTAAAATAGATGATAAAGCATGGTATGCTTTAGGGCGTGGCTACCTTGTGATTGACAAGTCGCTACCACGGCGACCTGTCAATCAGGATACAGGCTTAGCAATGCGTATCCATGGCACTGTGTACATCTAAACAGCCGTCAACTTGTTTTTGGGTGTTGTCTGTGTTTTCGTCTTTCGTTTAACCCTTTCACAGAATGTTTTTTACATTCTGGTTGCCTAAAAATGTCTTGTTCGGCCCAGGGGCCAATTGTGGCCCGTGAACTGATTTTGAACGGCCCCGCGGCTTGTCTCTCAAAATATACTATATGTGGCTTTCCACACATGTGGTTAATCACGCAAGTTACTGATGAACTTTGAACAAATGTTAGTGATTATTGAAGACCTGTGAAGATCTGTGTAAGTCATAGTAAAGTAGGCTACTGAATACACTTCTATTTTAAAGTGATCATTATTGATATAACTGAAAGTTTCACATTTCATGTTGATATTTTATCATTTAATTTCAGAGCCTTTGAAGATGTGCAAGAAAGGCTTGCTGTGTTATTGATTATATACAGCCTATTGAACTACTGATTGAAGGACTAATATGATTGCACTGAAAATAAAATAAAATTGTAATATGTGATATATTTTTAATAGCCCATATGATGCGAGAAGCAGCTGGCCCTCAGGTATTTTCACGTTATCTAATCTGGCCTTCATTCAAAAATGTTTGGACACCCCTGCTCTAGGAAGTCAGCTGTTCATTTTTTCGAGGAAAGTAAATTTTGTTTTAAGTCTGTTTTTCGCTAGCCAAAATTAGCATCTCAATTAATATCACAGTTAGCGTGAATTACAGATGCACCTTGCTAACCAAGGTAGGCAGCTACTATATAGGGCTAGCATTAGCTGATAACTTAGCTCCACCCTCTTGTGCAACTGGTGACGTCTGGCTCCAAAAAAACCAAGATGGCGACGGCCAAAATGCCAAACTCGAGGCTTAAAAACGGTAGTCCACAAACCAATGGGTGACGTCACGGTGGCTACGTCCACTTCTTTTATACAGTCTATGCTTAGAAATAAGAAGTTTAGCTCAAAAGCAATAAAACACACCCTTGCACCCTTCAATACTCTCTGGGTTTTGCCGATCCAGTCTTACTTGGTCTGGTATGACCAATAGCAATGTTAGCAAACTTTAGATACATTCTGCTTTTTTTTTACTTTTCCTGTTTTTTACTACTTTTAGTTTTTTGAGTTTTACTCACCATGCAGATAGTTTTGACTTAATACGTCCAGGTTTTCAGATATCCGTCTCTAACACTCCTGATATCACTCGGCCTGTCTCATATGCCCATGGCATCTTTGGGCCCCTGTCACGGAGCCTTGGGGTCCCCTGGTTTAGAGAGCTAACAGTGGAGCCTCAGTGCTTTTTTAGAGAGAACGTCTCACCTCAGTTAACTTAACAGAAATACAGCAGAATGTTGTTGTTGGGCAAACAAGCACAAATAGACAGAAATGGGTGTGCATTGGGACAAACTTTAAATATGGTAACAGTCTAACACTTGGACAGTATTTGCCTGGTTTTCAGCATGATGGTTCATTTTGTATTCCAGTATTTTTACAACCTATTTGGTCCAGCGGGAGAATAGAAGGAGAAAGAGACTGAAAGAGTGGAAAGAGAGAGAGAGAGAGAGAGAGAGAGCGGGGGTGAATAAGCCGTTTGTTTGTCCCTCGGCTGTCCTCCCTGGCCTTGCCTGGTGCTTGGTGCCTGGCGTCCAGGGTCATTTCCTTTCACAACGACCACTGCCATCCTTGCATTAGCATTTTCAGCGCTGTGGGGGTAACACTCGAGAGTGTGTGTGTGTGTGTGCTTGGTTGCTTACTCGCTGCAGGCCTCATTATGCAGGGACTCGGGAAGACAGAGAGAGGGGAGCAGGGCCGAGACATCGACCTGACGTCGCAGAGATCCACCATGCCAGCCAGCGGCCCTCTGCAGGTTAGTGCACCCAAAAAGGAGAGAGAGAACTGTGTGAAAAAGAGGGAGAGACTGGGAGAGAGACAGTCAGAGACAAAAGGGACAGAGATAGAAAGTTTGAATATAGATGCATCTTTCTGTCTATTCAGCAATGGCCTCTCCTACCTCTCTCTCTCCCCTCTCTCTTCCTTTCTGTTTCTCCCCTCTTCCCTTCACTCTTTCATCTCCCTTCCTCTCACCCCTGGTCTATCCGTGATTCTGAATCGCTGCTCCTGTCTTAGCTTTGCCGCAGAGCTGTGGTATGTCCTGCCTATGTGAGAGCTGAGGATCAGAGGGTTTCTGTCTGGCCCTCATGGTTTCGGCCGAGTGTCCGTACTCTATTCTGAGACCGAGTTACGATCGCAACATCCATCAAATATCAATTAGGACCTGGGTGCAAAGGCTAATAAAGTCCTCTAATGCAGCGACTGGTCAACAGAGCAGGTACTCACTAATGCCAAGAAAAAGGGGTCAAGGTACGGCTGGGGACCTGAAGACACTTTTTTTCTTTTTTCAGCGTGTTCATTTTTAAGGCATATTGTGTTTCATTTTCTAAAGAATCAGATTTTGTAGTTTTTTTGGCATTGCTCAAATTGCACTACTTTGTTTCTTCAAATAATCATCTGACTCACAATTCACTATATGCAGAAAGCCTCCCTAACACACACACACACACACACACACGCACACACACGCACACGCACACACAGTGTGTGTGTTGCGATTCATCTTCTATCAGTGTCAGGGGCCAGCAGTGTTCCTGCCCATCAACCAGCAGGGCTATCAGTTACTGGTATATTTAGCTACACAGTCTCCAGTGAACAAAGTGCTATTACTCAAGAAACTGTGTGTGTGTGTGTGTGTGTGTGTGTGTGTGTGTGTGTGTGTGTGTGCGTGCGTGCGTGCGTGCGTGTGTGTGCGTGCGTGCGTGTGTGTGCGTGTGCGTGTGCGTGTGTGACAGTGACAGATGTGGGAGAGAAGGTGGACGTATGTATACTGTATATGTTAAAGTCCCATGCATTTCAGGGCCATCCACATTAAATATACATAATCACAGTATTTTAAAGTGTTACGGGTGAAATAGTCTGGGTCGCTATGAAAGCAGTGTCGGTATAAAAGCCTTATGTTTCCGCCGGGAGGAAACCCCGACTGGAGGAAGGCCCTCCTCCACTTCCTGTGGTTCTCAAAAGTTAGTCAAAAAGTCGATTGTGATTGGTTTAAAGAAATACAAACAGGCCAGGGACTTTTTTCCACTATACCGGAGTGAAAGCTATTGAATCCAGACCTTCCCCCCCAGCGTGGACACAGAGCTGTGGGGGGAAAAAGAAAACCTAAACCAAAAAAAAGCATTGCATCTTTTTTTCAAATTTTGTTCATTCGGTATTGCTGCTGTTTGTCAAAATTAGCACCATTTAAATACTTGTAAAATATGCAAGTGGCTGGTGGATTTGCTACACTTACTAGCCAAAAAACAATGGTAATCTATTGAGTGGCTGGTAGATTTTGAACATTCACTAGCTATTTGGCCGGTGGACAAAAAAGTTAATTTTGGACCCTGACTCCAGTGTTCGGTTAAAACGGACCGAACAGGTCAGGTGTGAAAGCACCCTAAGGGTACTTGAGCAGTTCGGGTATTTGCTGACATGAGCGGCAGTTTCTGTACATTCCTCAACAATTTTCTTACCTGGAATTTCATTGGCCACAACGGATGGAGCTGTGGTTAAGTTGCTCGCCATTTGCTGGTGGTTGATCATGTGACAGCACTGAGGCACGGCGTTGTTGACCATGTAGAGTGTGTCTGGGACGTTGGACATGCGCACTAATCGCAAACGCACCAGGTCCGTCTGCTCCACCATCATTTCATCAAGCACAGACTAAAAAAGGGGGCAGGTAGAGGAGAGAGGCCAAGTTAGACCAAGAACTTCTAGGAAATGAAACTCCTATGTGCAACTCAAGGACACGGAGAGAGTTTGTGAAAATTAGTTCCACTTGATTGACACGTCATCTAATAATGACTCTCTGGTCTAGGGAAATGTTCATAAATATTCATGGCCCTGGGAAGCCCTATAAGGGGAAGTGTGGAAATGGACATAAAACGAATTTCAGTCAAAATGATGGAGGCAGCTATTAAAAAATGGTGTGTGTACAGCAACACATGGGCATGGAAGATTTTAGAGCATGAACAGGTCCACAAATTTTCCCAAGGCACTTTATGGTCAGGCTGTCCTCTTCACAGAACCTGTACTCTCTTTGATGATAGCTATAAGGGACACAAATAATCCACCGCTTCCTCTCGTTGTCTGCAGGCCCCATTAATCAGAAGTGAATGAGCCTTACCTTAGCCTCCTCCACATAAGGAGAGAAGAGGCGGGGGCGCACATAGATCCCGGCGTTCTTCTGCCGTAACCAGGCATTGGCTTTCCCCCCCTCAGCTGTGGGCAGCATGTCTGAAGGAGGGGTGCTTATCAAACCCCGTTTAAGCTGTGAACAAGGAAAAGGGGGGGAAATGTGGATCAATGCTCAGTTTATGAACGTCACAATGACTCAGGTGCACACCCATACACACACAGCAAGTGAGAAAAAGAAGAGAGAGTACTGACCGCGTCAGCGAGGACGTCACTGTTGGGAGGTAAGATGTGCTCAGTTCGGATGAAGGGCAGGAGGGGAGACAGGATCTCCTTTAGCTCCTCCACATCCAAGTCTCTCCTTTTCACTCCTCTCTTGTTTACACTGTGGGCTGTGCCGCTCAACAGGTTGGGCTCTGGATACATGAGGACAGGAACAGCCATTAGCAGCTTTTTTTAATATAATGCATATAACCGTGACTATTTGTGCAACAAATGATTAGGCTTTTAATGCTTTTACGTTAACCTGCCGGCTATTTTTCACATCGTTCAGGCAAGTGCAGTTTGACAAATTATGGATACATATTGCATTGCCGGCTGTGTGGTGCTGTGCTAGCCCATACAATATGCACAATACTATTAACCTTGACCATAAATCCTACAGAAGACAATTGCTTACGAGGTCAGAGCACACAAGGACATGACCAGTTGACCTTTCACTAAGCCCCTCCAAAGAACGCCCACTGTTCAGTCCTATGTTAGAAACCGTAATTAGGCACGGGATGCCTGTCAAACTTTCAAGGTTTGTCTAAAGCTAACGAGTGCTACGTGGTAACGTTAAGCCTGGATTTGCAGGGGAAAAAGCTGAAAAGGTGTGCATATGGAACCTGCAAGCCTGACAGCAGTCTAAAGACTGATTGAAAGCAGTGGGGTTAAGTAGTGAGGCGCTGGTATGTTTTTTTTCCTCGTCCCAGTGACCAGGCTCATCAGGTGATGGTGTCGGATGTATGTTAGCATGTTGGATGCGTTTCGATTCGCATGACGTTACTCTACTGGAGCAAGTAAGACACAACGTCCTTGTCTTCTCTCTGGTAGTCTATAGTTGAGTCTTCCAGCTCCGACTTTTTATTTGCTATCCAGTGAGACTGGTTGCACGCTAGCTTGCTAGCTTGTTGCTAACGGTGTACGGCTAAAAGTTTACGGCACTATAGAGAGTCATCATGACTAAACATTTACTTAAAACAAACCAAAAATAAATAAATAAATAAAAATACAAAATAAATAAGAAATAAACCAATATATTGAATTAACCTGCTGTGCAACAACATTGTTTTTCCTGTTTATCATTGCACTGGGCCCGGTGAGCTTTTCACTCATTTTTAATGTGCTCTTCATTCACAAAACTCCGCCGACAACTTAATGTGTGAAAGTAGCTCTCGAATACATATTGTAGTCTTCTTCTTCTCTCTGATATTTCAGAACTATTATTCCATAAATGTACGGTTATTTTGTGTGGAGTATCTCTCACTGATATAATTGAAAACGGCATATTGACATGCTGGATGTCTGAAAGCTTGACAGGCCTAGCAACAGTAACCAAGGGGACTTAGCGAAAGGTCAATTGCTATGAGGCCACTTCTTTTTTAGGGTAAAGTTTGGTTCCTTTTTGTAAAGCTTTTAAATGTATTTCGGAGGCTCTGGTAAGTGGGTAATTTCCTCAGAGCCATTAGGGGGGCTGCTCAGAGGGTAATTATAGAGTGTATTATCTTACCCCTGTCTGCCATCCTCTTAATAAGCTGCTGCTCGCCCCACTTAACAACATACTTGAGAATGTCCTGTTCACTCGCCTGTGAATGAGACCAAGGTACAGAGAGAGAGACACACACACACACAGAGAGAGAGAGAGAGAGAGAGGATATAGGACGGGGAGAAAGAAAGACCCAAAACTATTATTAGAACAAGGATAGATATTGTCAAAAAAAAACGGGGAGCTGTTAAACGAGGATAAGGTGAAAATGCAATATGTTCAGGTGGTGTCCCAGCAAAGCTCAGGCCTGGTTGGTTTGTTTGTGTAGTTGGATTTCAACACTTCACCTCAACCATCTGGTCTGATGCCCGAGGAGCTTGGCAGTGCAGATGACAGCTCAGCTTTGATTAGGTTCTTGGTTTGAAGGCATTTCCCTCCAGGGAATGTTACTCAACTCTGGAGACCCTGGGTGTCATCTGTCTGTGTGTGTGTGTGTGTGTGACACAGAGATCGTATTGATGCATCTGTGTGTATGTGTTTAATGTATTTTCACCAAGCAGTCACTGTATCTTCCACGCTGTGAGATGTCGTAGAAGGTGACAAGAGATTGGCAGGCGATGTTCCATTTCCTTACCTGTAGGTAGTCAGACTGAATTGCGCAGAGAAGGTGCTCCTTGCCAAGCTCGTAGAGAACATCGGAGCTGACGACCTGACTGAATTCCTCGCAGAGGAAGTGCATGGCCTGCCTGTGGACCCACTTGGAGCCGTACGGCTGGGAGCTCCATTTCAGGATGGGGACGAGGGAGTCCAGAGACAGGCTTTCCACGACAATGTCCTCACAGCCTGGGAGAGCCAATGAGACGGATAAGCAATTTACACCTTGATATTCAATGCGGTCTCTTCATGGGCGCAAATGTATTAGAGCCAGACTGATATTATCGGCCGATATTGGCCTGTCACAGACATATCGGTATCTATTGGTATCGATGTATAGGTTGTCCGATATGAAAACGTTTTATACAGATCATATAAAGCAGAAAACGATGCTTGGGTTGATTTAGAAATGGTGTCATTACATAGTTCTTCATTTAAATGGTCATCAATTGACTGACAGCACTATTAATTTTTAATTTCTAGTTTTAGTTTATTTTCTCAATGTTCATTTCTAAAATCGTTTGACAATATAATACATTGTATGTAGGCCTATACTATGTACTAATGTTAAATATTCTTTATTAAAGTTATCTGTTTAAGAAAGCAGCCTTCCGAGTACCGTTAATTTTCGGTTAATCAAAAGTCTGTATCTGTATTGGCCTCAAAAATTCCATAGCTGAAAGAAAAAAACCACAATAGAGAATGATTTAACTGAAAGATTATTAGAATACAAGTGGTAATTCTGCCGACGCTGCCAGACCATCAGTAGTTTTGACTCGTATTCACTGACCCAGGGAGTCTCCCTCTACTAGCCCCCACATCCTCCTTGCTGCGTTTCCTAAATCAGAGCACATACCAGAACAGCAGGCAGTGGTTTAACTCTGTAACACACCAACCCACATAAATGCCTTTGATACCTTGATGTGTTTCAGACTCAAGCTGCCTCCTCTTAACCGTGATAAGTAAACACAGCAGCCAGAGGAAATGTGCTGCCGGTGCACGGGCACACACACTTTGCAATTGTGTACACACACACACACACACACACACTTGTGAGAATAAATCAAAAATGCATTAAAAAAAGCCACAGAAGGCTTTGGGAATTATGTACCTGCTGCTCTAGCCATATAAAAAAAAAAGAGCTAAGTTTTGAAAATCCAGCCTACACTGGCACTCAAAACTCACACTTATTCTAAGAGAGATCCATTTAGGCTAAATTAAACCCCCTAACATCCACTCACATTAACATATGATTGGCTAGGTCAAGCTATCTATGCCAAACCCCAACACGCCAGAGATTCAGTGGCTTTTATTCTCAGCTGTTCTCTGATCAATAATGTTTAATACAAAACGGACATCCATGGAGATAAAGCCAGACTGACTGACGTCCAGCTAGAGCTGCTCTGAACTGAAACACAAGCTTGCCAACTTCCTCATTCCAGGCCGTCCTGTCCATCAGCTCATAGTTGGGCCAGAAGCAACGCTCCTCTGGGAAACGCTTATCTTAAAGTAGAAGATCTAAGCTGCCTTTTCCGCCCCCAAACCACCACTTTGAACACTCACTCTGGGAAACTGGATACCAGATTTGAGAGTGATGGCTCCAGCGATGCTTTTGCTTTTGAATCCGAGGATTCATATCCATCCAAGCACAACTCAAGATGAACATATATGCACATGTCAATACATGCATGGATGCAAGTATGATGCACTTCCCCTTTTTGGCGCCTTTAGTCGTAATGGCAAGTTAGCGAAATGCAAAGCAGACACCTGCAGTGTTTTAAAACGAAGGGTGGAAATCCTGCATCGTTAAGAAGACAGATGAAGTTGAAATGTGGACCCAGGCACTTTGGCTTTTTTATCTGCTATAAACAGACAGGAAGAGGGAATGAATTCACAACATCTGTGCCTCCGTCTCCACCGCTCGTCCCTGTGCTGTCTGTCTTCTAGAAAGTGCTTTTGCTCACGTCAGTCTTTCACCTTTGCATCTTTGCCCTCTCTGAAAAGCAGACACACAGTCACACACACACACACACGGACAAAAGGCAGAAAAATCCCCACTTGGGGACCAATGGCCCAGGAAAGCAAACAGCTCTGCTCTGTGTCAGCCCATTAGAATTCACAGCGACAGCCAGACTTTTAAAAAACGCAGCACTTTTATTATGAGCTAGAGATTAGAATCAGCATTATATCTAATACTAACCCGCCTCCCCTTCTCTCCACGGGTGGTACACCACATTCACTGGAGCTTAGCCGACTGACAGGAATATCAACACAACAGCGGGAGCGGCAACAGCCAGCTCTACACTACACTAACTTCGGAGGACGTATGCATTTTGTCTTGCTGTTATTATTTGGAGCTCCTTGTTTATGGAGCGCACAGTCTCCAAAGCCACTTAAATCATCAACTGCACTCAATGGTCTGTAAACAAGCCTGTGGATGTAAATCATGTCTGATGATCACTCCAAACACAAGATAGGGCACTGAAAGCACTGGTCAGTCAATGAGCACGGAAAGAGAGAGAGGAAGTACCACAGTGCACAAGCTGAAACCACACCAACTGGCTATCATCTCTGCGGTGCACTTGAAAAATTAATAAGGCTTTTAATATTGGTTGCTATTTGAGTGAGATGGAGTCATAAAGGGATACACATCTTGAGAATTAATAAGGAAGAATGACAGAGAGCTCAACTGCTCCACAAAAACCTCCACAGGGCAAAACTTCACAGAGCCAGAGGGTTGCAGTCGAGGAGCACACGAGGGGGTGGGGTGGGGGGGGGGAGTGTGACAGATGAGAGGGCCCTCTCTGTATGAAACCCCTGACATAAGCCTCGCTGCTGCCTCATGAAGAGACATGGCAGCTACTGAAGTCTCAAGCGGTGGGATGGACTGAGACAAATTTCATAATCAACTCACAGATTGCCAGGATGGTATTTGACACATGGAGTGTGTAAGAAATTTGAAATTAAAATGTGAAAAAAAAGCATAAAATAGAGATCTCCAAAGGGGTAATAACAGGAAGTTGGAAAATAGACAAAGCGAGGGACTTTGGATAAAATGACACCAGGTCAACCGCAACCATCTCACCACATTCCACATTGAGGTTTCATGGGAACTGATTAGAGCGGAGCAGCACTGTGGGAGAGGGAGGAGAGGGGATAAAAATACCCTCGAGTAGGGGCTTGTTGAGAGGGGGGATGGGAAGGAAGAGGAGGTGATGGTGTGTGGGGATGACACCGTTTGGCTGCTCGTTGGCTTAAGCTGCTGGAGTGACCCTGAGAGCGACACCAGAGCTCAAAGGTGGGAGGTGGTGTCTAACCAGCTGTGTGTTTGGTGCTACTGAGATCACTGCACAAGTCTTAAAAAAAAAAGGTGATTGATTCTTGGCCCCTCAGTCAATACAGTCAATTCAGCAGCTGCCCACATCAACTAATCCTGTGCTTTTGAAAGCTTTTATACAAGTACTATTGTGGAGTGCACTGTGTCCCAGAAATGTCTTATGTTGTTCATATAGCTCTTTGGACTTTGTATCAATATTGCAGTGTGAATTTGCTAGGGATGCACCGATATCAGCTGAACATCGGTATCGGCCGATATTTGAAAGAGGGTTATATTAAAAGTTGTTGCTCATTCAAAGATAGTGTAATGAAATGTTGAATGACTTTAATAATGAAGAATTCTTTGTTTCCCTGGC
>JAOVVB010190174.1:0-11073 GCA_028570985.1 Heterobranchus longifilis | reverse complement strand
CCTAAACTTAAATAAGTAGTTTTGTTGCCTGAACTTAAATAAGTAGTTTCATTACCTAAACCTAACCAAGTAGTTTTGTTGCATAAACTTAAATAAGTAGTTTTATTGCCTAAACTTAAATAAGTAGTTTTGTTGCCTGAACTTAAATAAGTAGTTTCATTACCTAAACCTAACCAAGTAGTTTTGTTGCATAAACTTAAATAAGTAGTTTTATTGCCTAAACTTAAATAAGTAGTTTTGTTGCCTGAACTTAAATAAGTAGTTTCATTACCTAAACCTAACCAAGTAGTTTTATTGCCTAAACTTAAATAAGTAGTTTTGTTGCCTAAACTTAAATAAGTAGTTTTGTTGCATACACTTAAATAAGTAGTTTTGTTGCATAAACTTAAATAAGTAGTTTTGTTGCCTAAACTTAAATAAGTAGTTTTGTTGCCTAAACTTAAATAAGTAGTTTCATTACCTAAGCCTAACCAAGTAGTTTTGTTGACTAAACTTTACCAAAATGGAGAAAATAACAGGTCAGCTCAGTGTGAAAATAAAGTTCTTGTGGAATGCAAACCCCGGTGTCCTGTGTTTGACAGATTCATCAGCCTTCTCTTGTACTTTGTTGCCATCGACAGCGAGGCAGGAGTGAGGGGGGCAGGTGTAAATAGCTGAATAGCTGGCATGTGCCTATTCTCATCTGGGTGCAAATAGACACTCATTTTATTTATCCCACATATTTTTGTGTCTTTTCCTCGAGCTTTATTTTCATGGCGGCAGATGCTGTGACTTTGCACTGGCAAAGAGGCATCTTTGATGAGCACACAGGGTTTTCTCACCTGTTTGGTATTTCAGTGACTGACAGCGAACCTGACTGCATCTACGTGGGAGGAGAAGAACAGCGGGGGGTCCTTAATGATCCAGCAGCACACAACAAGTTTGGATATTTTGGAATTCTGCTTGACTGTTAAGAAGTATGCAATGCAACGAGTTATCTTTTGATCTATTTTTTTTGTAATTTCTTAACTAAACCGGCTGGTAAATCGCTCTCCTCCCGGAGCCACCATTGTTTCGTACATCAGCAGGTGTACTTCACCATTTTGTAGAATGGACAGATATTCTGTGAGGACCTGCAGCAACACAACAACTAGATGATTCATCAAATCATCCATCCTGTCAGACTGTTCCCATCCTTTACATCAACAGATTCAGTTCCTGCCATCTGGAAACCTCCTCAGCTAAAACCAATAGATTCAAACACACTACCTCTGCCATCTCCCTCATAGGAGAAAAAGGTAGTTGTTTGAATAATGGTTTAAATTATTGTTTTCTTTTAAATCTTTTTAATTAACTGAGTATTTCCACTGTGTATGCATTTTATGGTTTATTTGTTCATTCATTTAGATTAAATTTGCTAGGAAGAATAACAATTTCATGTGATTATCAAAATAAGTGGAGAAAATAGGATTGCATGCATACAATACATGAATAATGGGTAACAGATACATTAAAACAAAGTACAGTAGGCTACTAGATTATAATCTAATCAGCAGTACTGCATGCACTGCAATAAAGTGTCCATAACTACCCAGTGTATAAATACAATACAAGATGTGTTTTTTCCTAGACTTTGCTGAAAAAGGCTCAGTTATCTTCTGCCTTTTAGTAACTCGTGTCTAAAGAAACGATCTCCACTGTGAACCTTGTGCTCACCATGACTTCAGCTCACTATCACAGTGAATGAAACTACGCAAATATGACGACTGCACAGAATAGTTTCGATCATGTGATAGACATCTGTAGTGTTGTGGTAGTTTTATGAACAGGTGAAATCTGTAGGTGCAGTATGTAGCCAACTGCCAGCATGGTCTCATGAAATGGGATATGAATAACATCATTTTGCATGGTATTACAACACTTTTTTGGCTTTTGCCGTGTCATTTTACACCATGTATTCACGCCGGGCTTTTAAATGTCAACCCACCTGCATCAGTATTATTATCAAATGTCCTTATTTTAACCCAAACCACAATGTTTTTTTTTTCCTAAACTTCCCTTAACTTAAGTTTTTTTTTAATTCACAAAACTACGACCGGAAGTCAAGGGGTCCTGAAAGCATCCATATGCATGGCCGACCCTTGGCATAGGCCATATAGGTGGTCACCTAAGGTGCCACCATAGAGATGGGGGCACTGTGCTACCAAGAACTAAAAATGAAGAAAAGAAATCGAGATATATACTTTAAAAAAAAAGTTGTGGGCGGCCCCTGATCAGATATTTTTTCAGTGTGTTTTGTGGCGTTTCGCGTGCCTGTGCGGCCCACCCGTGACGCCGTCGATCCACTAATAAAACGGCACAACACTTCGAACTAACAGCAGCAGCTGCATGGTCTTGTCTAGATGGTAACCCAACATTTGTGAGAGTCTTGCAAAATGGTTAAGGTTAGGTCGTGGGAAATTAGTTTTGGGAGTTTTCACAAGTTTTTGCAAAAATTTGGTTATCATCTAGACACGACCCAGCCGCATCCAGAGGGGAAGAAAGATATTGATGTGTGGGATGAGCGTGAACAGATTTTGATGGCCAAGAACAGATTTCGCCTTTGCCTAAAATAAATGCTAGGGCCAGCCCTGTCCGTATGTTACGAGTTGTGAATGAGAACACAGCGAAATGCATTTCAAGCAAAAAGCTTGAATATTAAATATTTTTCAGCCCTAATTTCTACATTTTCCCACGATATCTTGTTGGTACCGCAGGCATGAATCCAGCTTTGCCACCCACTCATACATGTGCCTGTTTGGTCATGTCAGGACAGAGCCAGCAGCAGGAAGGCACCTGCACGATCATTTGCAGTACTCTCACTCAGACTCCTCCGTGCTGCAGAGACGGAGAGCCCCACAACAGATGAGGTCAAGGAGGCCGTCCCGCTCCTCTTTGATGTGGCGCTCCACCTTCTGTCCCGCTGTGTGTGTAACTCGGTGGATGTGACCGTCTGCCACCGCCTCAGGAGCTTCTGGTTCTGCTGCTCCCGCTATGCTTAGCAGCCCTCATCTCTCTTACTGCTGCTCTGTTCGCTCCTTATTAGCAAGTGTGTCACAGCTTCCTCTGCGATGCCGTCCCGGTGCTGACACCGGCAGAGTTTTGTGATTGGTCCTCAGCGCTGGCTCTGGAGTCTCTCTTCTGCTCTCGCCAAGTGCAGAGTCCCCAAAAGGGAAACTACACCAATTTAACATCAGTTTAATTGATGAGGGGAAAGCTTTACAATGGAGTGCCGCAGGAGTGAGTCCTAAAACCTGGATATGAGTTTGCATTTTTGCACTTCTGAGGCTGGATTCACAAAACCTTAAGAAAAAGTGGCTGCTTTCTTTTTAACTTCAGTGTTCTTCAAGAAAAACCCTAAGAATGAATGAGATTCTTGAAAGCAAAGTTCTTAAAATTCTTCCTCATTTTCTTGGTAACTTTAAGGTGATCCTACACCTGTCCTAAAAATGTTACATTGAAAAGGTAAAACTTTCTAAACACAATTTAGACAATTCATTGGATTTTCAGTGTTACTAGGTTTATCTGTCTCCTGAAAATAAGCTGCATATTTGACAGTTAGGTTAACATTTAATAGGCCGTTACCCAAATTAAAACTAATTATATCTAATGTTTAATTTGTTTCCTATAGCCTACTTAAAGTCACTTATTTAAGTAAATGTCCCAACTGTTTTCTAAACTTAGACTACATGCCACAGGCCCTATCTCATCTGAGAAGTTCATAAGTAAGAAAATAAAGAACTTCTTAAGAAATCATAAGCAAATAATCAAGAATTGCATTTGAGAAATTCCTTAAGAACTTGCTAATTCTTTTCTTACAAATCTTCCAAAGTTTTATCTTAAGAAAATGTTTGTGAATCCGTCTCGTCTCAAAGTCAGTGGATTTTCTAAATGAGTTTTTGGATAGATGCCTGAAATGAGGTCTGTGGTTAACACAAGCTTAAGAGATTTTCACATTTTGTTTTTAACATAACATTAACTTTTTACTTCCGGCGACTGCAAATGTATGACTTCATAATCTTAGAGAATATCCAAGTTTTTTCTCATAAATGTGTTTTTTTCTCAGAATATTAGCTCCCTTCCCAGGCTCAGTATTTTTTATTTTTTTACCTACAATGGTCCTAATATGCTGTTGTAATGAACTGCTCAGGACAGACAGAATACTGAATTGTATTTACTTTAACTGACAATAGTGACCAGAGGTTCTGAGTGGGATGCATGAGGCCTCTGTCTCCTTCCTCACCTCCAGACTTCTCTGGAGTTTTTCTTTTGTCTTTGCCTCATCTTCCTCCAGCTCCTCCTAATACACCTCCTCCTCTTCTTTTCCCTGTGGCCCTGCTTGTTTCCTTATCTTCTTTATAATCAAATTCAGTGTATTCACCCCCCCCCCACCCTCAAACCTCTCTCCCTCATCTTTTTTACATCTTCTCGTCCTGCCACATCCCCCTCTGCTTCTCCCTGCCTCGTAACTCTGTGGTTCATGATGTACTAATATACAGACGACTCGCTCCCATGTTTATTCACACCCACACAGAAATGCACTAACGGGAACACACACATTCTCACAGATGCACTCATAAGACAGTTATTGTTTATATTTGCATGTCTTAGGGGCATGTTAAAGAGGCAGCACTGCCTCTGCCACGCGGAGTGTTTTTTTTCCTGACTTCTGCAGCAGTGTTTACCTCAGAGAGAGGGGGGGGGGGGAAACTGAGGAAGTTTTAGGTCTTTTCTGAAGCTTATGTTCATCGACTTTTACAAGTGGGAAAGCACGCATATGCACGCTCTCTGCAGCAGTCCCATGGGGTTATTGGATTTGTCTTCAGAGGTTTGTCGTCTGATGTTTTACAGCAGTGGAGCACGTCAATGAATGTGTTGTTTCTGATGGTACACAGGTGGATATACTGTTCTGTACAGCTGCTGAGGCAAAGGAATAAAGAGCAAACTTTAATAGTTTGATGTGGATAAACCGCAGATGCATGTAAACACAAAAATGACCACAAATGGAAGCACACACACACACACACACACACACACACACACACACACACACACACACACACACACACACACACACGACTGCACAGGTTTTAGATTTAGGGATTTAGATGGAAAGGTTCGGGCTTCCACTCCAACTAGGACCACTGATGTTGGAAACGTGTGCACTGCAATGCAATATCAACAAAAATAGCCACCAAAACTCATGTACACATGTACTGATTTCCCCTCCAAGTCAACTGATTCCCAGCCAATTCCCAGCTCACCTCCAGCTGCTGGGAGTCCCACCCCCCTCCTCCTGTTTTCTGACAGGGTGTGTTGAGATTCCACTGTAAACACGCCCATTAATTAATTTCACAAAATTGAATTAAAATTTAAATTAATTTAATTCCAGCCACTGACCAGGCAAGGTCCTGTCACGGATCTGTCTGGGGCCCAGCACTGAGGTATGGGGAATTCTAGGTGTTTTATCTGTATGGTCCCTTATACACACTGGTAGTTTACAACAAGTCCTCCAACCTATATGACTACAGAGGTTGTTTGTTCGTACCTTTTAATATGACCGACAGGAGCAACCTACTGGTGGCAGGAGATCAACACTGATGCAGATGCAACAGTCAGTTATGTTTATAGGTTTACCAAAACTCCTTGGTTAGGTTCAGGAAAAGAGTCTGTTTTGTGTTAACAGCAGTCCATTTGTTTCATTACTTCACTTCTTTACCCAAGTACACGTCATTATGCATGTGACGTAAAATGCGATGGAGTTCCGTTTGTTACCTAAAGTTATTTCAACTTTGGCTTTTAGTCCTGTGGTTGTTTGACCCATCCACCATTCTCTGTCTTATTGTTTATTGTTTATTTGGGATCTCCATTAATTATTACCTCAGTAACAACTATTCTTCCTGGGGTCCACACAAAGACAAAATAAGACATTCAAACAACAATTATAAAACACAATATCAATAAAACAAAATGACATAAAACTAAGACATGTGGTTCTCTCAATAGAATGAAAAAAAAAAAAAAGGAGATAATCAGTCTCACATTTGTCGTGTCATCAATAAATGGTCACAGCACAGTGAGGAATACATATTTACTACAAACAGAATATTACATATCACTTCACACAAATGTGAGTTCTTTATGAATAATTGCTGTTCTCAATACCTTTTTAAAACTAATCTTACTGGTAATTTGGGTTAAATGTAGAGGTAATTTGTTCAAGTTTGGCATATTTCTATACATGCTATTAGGTAAAGTGTGAAGCATTGCACGAAGGCATGTCTGGTGTCAAAATTATGTCTATCGTTAGTGCGCGTTAGCTCTGAGTATAAATATGTAGGTTGTGTTAAGGTACAAATATTTCTCATATACTGGTCTTAATACTACATTACATGACTTCTTGCTTTGCTCCCTGCTTCCCATTACCATGGCCACTAGAGGGCGCCGCCTAACAATAAACGTGGGTGGACGAGGAAACCATACTCTGCTGACGGGCAAACGCACCAGTGTTGGAACTAAACAGGTTAGAAGTGACAGCTTTAATGATCTTCTGACTTTTCATCAAAGAAAATACCTCCACATCTGGATGGATTGTGATTAAATGTGGTTCAGACGTTCATGTTTCCCTCAGGATGAATTGTAATAACATTGGTTAACATTTTAATGTGTCCAATACTTTGATTTATGACTAAATACCTGCAGAACTAATGGCATTCCCATCAGCCTCAGTTGTATTTTGTGTTTACTGCTAATTGGCAAATGTTAGCATGCTACCATGCTAAACTACGATGGTAAACATGGTGAACATTATGCCTGTTAAACATCAGCATATAAACATCGTACAGCCTCCCAGAGCCGCTAGCATGACTGTAGACTTGTTTGTCTTTTGAGTGAAGTGCTCCTCACACACCTGGGGCCAGATGTAAACTATGCATACGCCATGCACACACATAAACTGGTGTTTATAGAAGAAGAATGTTTGGTGAGAATCTGTGCAACTCTAATCAGGCGTACACACAATTTTTCTAAAGCCAGATGTGGGTGAAATGATGAGATGGAGAAGACATATAAGAGGAGAGACGTAATAAAAGGTGGTTTATTTAGGCCGTTTACCAATTTCACTGAGTTATATTTGTTTGTAGCCTACAAAAAAAGTCATTTTCTCACTTTTTATTTACATTCATGACATCATTTCCCTGTTAATGCTCTTTTCATTTTATCCTCAATTGTTAAGCACTTTGCAAAGTTTGGGATGAAATAGTGGCATGGATGCTTTAAATGGCTACAGCTGTGCATAATGGTCACATGAATAAAAATGTGCATATTATTTCCTGTTTTGTGCATGCACACAGTTTTAGTCGTGAATCTACTCAGAGTTTTAGCATCTGGCCCCTCATCGGCCTCCACTGTGTAAAAGTGGGCAGCACTGTTGCAGCAACCATCCCTATGAAACACAATAGCCCACTACTGTGTTACAAAGTACAGAGAATAATATCACCCATAAACAAGCACACACAATCTAATCCAAGATCCACCAAAGATGAAAAGAAACTACAGAGTATCTTGTCACAGAATTGTATCAAGCCGTGTATCACATTCATACATCTTATCAGTGAATCCAAGCAGCGACAAGTAATGAAGATAAAGTTGGGGGTAAACAGACAATATTGAGATGGAGTGTGGTTTCAGTGCAAGCTATGTGCTGCTATCTCCAAACCAGTGCCGCTCCAAAGCCACTATCTTGATTCATGCTCACAGCCTCGCCTAAGGGGTAAAAAGCAAAAAAGCTCAGCAACGTTGACATTTTAATACAATTCAAGGAAGGTAAGGGCCGATAAAGAGGAATAAATATGTTAAAGGGGTTAAGAGATCTGTGTTTACACATCATTATACATGAAAATATAAATGAAGGCTGGTTTTAACCATTCATTTGCCCCCACACTAACTGACTTCATTTCATAATTTATTCACACAGACAGTTCAGTAATCAGTTTATATTGAATTTTGTATTAACTCTTTCCCCACCATTGATGATATTTTTCAGCAATCCGTGTTTTCGCTGTTATACCGTGAGGTGGGTGTGTGGGATTTGCGGATCTTGTGAAAATAGTACCGCACTTCTGGCTTCAAAAACAAGCGAAGATAAAGATCTGCGGTAGACTGGAGTTAGAGAGACGTGAGGAAAACACCCGTTCAGAAGCCAAAATTGATTAAAAAAAAATAAAACGCCGGTCATCTTGGGGTCTTTGCAAGAGTGTTTCTCCGGTGGAGGGGAGTGTGAATGGGATGAAGTTTACCAGGACATGGGCCCTCTACCCTGCACTGGAGGCTGGAGAGGCTGATGTTTACACGAGCGAGGGGCTCCTTCCCTGAGGTGGATCTGAGAGAATGTCGGGCTGGGTGACTAGAGCTCCAAAATGACCCGGGATTTGTCATCCATATAACGTTAGCGGACCGACCAGAGGTAGACCGATAACTTTTTATATTTAGGCAAATAAAAAAAATGATAGAAATTACTATTTGTCAAAAAACACAATTTTCTTTTTGTCCGAAATGTGTTTTTGATGAAAATTCAAGACATGTTCAAAACATTCAAGTGTTGATAAAAAAGAATGAATGAAGCTAGAATAAAATGTTTCTTTTTTCTATAAAAACAGAATGTCTGATCTTTCTTTTGATATATTAACTGTTTACATATTCATAGTACAAAATATTCTGGGGGTCTTGAAAGATTAGTGAGTATGATCAAAAATGCTGGCACTGGACATTGCATTATCAATGAACAAGTTGGAGTGAAAGTAGAACTGATAGCAGCTCTGTGGTGTATATATAGCAATACAAGTGTTATTGTGAATGAGGTGAGGAGCAATGATTCTCCAGGCTGTCCTCCCGATAGTTAGAGTAATGTGAGGGAGAAGAAGATAATAATTAAGCCCTGAGGATTCATCAGCCCGCAGCACTCTACCCCATTCATCTCCAACTTCTGCTGCTCTCTCGGTCTATTCCTGTGTTTGTAACAACTTTGATCTCTCTAACTCTGACTCTCATTTAATTATTTTTCCTTCTTCTTATAGTTCTCAGTCTTGCAGGACAAATATGTTGCACACTCATGCATTTTGTCTTATTTATTTAGACCCTCAGGCCTTCTTGAAGATCAACCATTAAAGACACATGCATGCACACTGATTTGGCCACACCCGAGTAACACATCTGATGGTGATTATGTAATCATGTTCCACCAGTTGGGTGAGAAAAAACAATCAAGAGGCCTTCAGCAAATCAAAACTTTGAACAAACAGTGAAATGAGTTGCAGCCAATCACATTATTTCACACAAAATGACAAGTGCCACTGTGTCCTATACCATGTAGATTTAAATGTTGTATACACTTTTTGAAAGTTAGAAATATAAATATTGAAAAGATTTCTAATAGGTAAATACAGGATTTCTAAATACGCATATATCGAAAAGATATCTGATGTATAGCAAAAGTTATACATCAAAGATATGCATACTGACATTTTCTAATAGTAACACAGCTGAGAACAGCTGAGGCTGATGGAATGACATTCATTCTGCAGGTATTTGGTCATAAACTGAAGTATCGAGGACATTAAAATGTTGACCTGATGATGAAAAGTAGGATCATCAAAGTTATTACAATTTATCCTGATGGGAACATGAATCAATGAACCAAATATCTTCACAATCCATCCAATACTTGTTGAGATATTTATGTCAAATGCAAAAGAAAAGTCAGATGATCACTAAAGTAACTGATAGACTGGCATGCTGCTAACATGGATTAAAAACATATAGACTTCTAACTTCCAGAGTAGTAGTTTTAAGTTAAGTCGTATGTTCTAATTTTGCTGTTGGCTTATTTAAATTCATAAGGTTGGATTTATTGATACTTGCATTCTTTAAGTAGTGAAGGATTCAGTTGCTGACCTCTACTTGACCACAGCCACACTGAGAAAGCTGCAGGTAAACAGAAGCACATTACCAATCAATCTATTCCAACTACAATTGATCTGTTTGTTCAAGTAAATTAGCATATTTGAACGGTGACGCACGAGTCCAGAGGAAGTTCAAGACAAGGTCAATGCATTTTTGAGAAGGAGAAGTACGATCTCACCATTATTATGGAATGTCGTGTTAATTTTGTGGAATTGAAACTCATTTTTCATCCAGTTTGGACCATCCCTTTGGACAGCAGTGTGTGTCAGTGTGGAGATAGGTCTGGCAACGTGAGACTAGTGCTGCTGGCCTGGAGAGGGCTGCAGACACTCATGAAGCATGCGACGCCAATGGCTTCTTTTCACCTGCCGATATGTGATGGATGGATTTCAGACTCTTCTACAGTCTGTTATGTTTCCTGCTCCACTGTGTCCACAGTTCCACCCCAATCATCCAGTACAATTCAGAACCTGTCCCATCTTCCCACCAGAGAACAAAACCAATTGTGTTTGCTCTGGCGCATGATCAAGGCGGAGATGCCGCTACTGCGAATCCAAATCCCAGGTCTTTGTGGTGGTAGGTGAGGATTTTACCCTCACCTCTATAAAAGAACAAAAAAAAAAACTCTTTCAAGTACACAATGTATTGCCTCATACAAAGACAGGCTTCTGCTTACAGTCAGTGGTCTGAACTCCCAATTCTCTTGGTGAGGGATCATAACATCTCTTACCTATAGTAGGCTACAATCTCCCAGCAGGATCTATAAATTGTTCATGTCCACTTCACAAAAACAAAATGCAAATGAGCAAAGATTCTCTGACAGCTCGCTTCTTTCACCTCATCTCCAACTTCAGTTTCAAGTCACACTTACACCCTGTTTAGACTTGTTCTTAAAATGTGTCTTGGGCGAATACAAGTGGAAACGACCACCAAGACACGTTGTGATCTGATCACTCAAACTACTTGCCATCGCGTCAAAATATGACACTCGGGCGCAGTTTTTAACACGTGGATACAAGCTTTACATTCTGAATATAAACAAAACTACTTCTTTATGTTTAGGCAACAAAACCACTTGATTACGTTTAGGAAAAA
>JAOVVB010190163.1:0-11073 GCA_028570985.1 Heterobranchus longifilis | reverse complement strand
AATAGACTGAGGGTTGAGGTTAGGAATAAGTGCATCAGGATCATCATCAGTATACAAATGCAACTGTGTGTGTGTGTGTGTGTGTGCGTGGGCGTGTGTGCGTGGGCGTGTGTGTGGTGTCCCACCAGAAATCACAAAGTCAAATCATTCAGTAGGGATCATTGCATATATTTACACAATCTCAAAAATATTTACTAATAGCGTATTGATACAAGGGGTTATTTCATTAATTCCATATTTCAAGTTCAATATTTAGAACAATATTTCACAACATATTTTTTTTTACATAGTCCAATGATGCTTTGTAAATAGACTTCAGGCAAAGCACATAGATTGAAATGTGATCTAACCAGCTCAGTCGCCAGAATAAAATGTTGGTCTGCAAACTATGGATATGTAACATTTGTATGTTTAATACGAATCATATCAACGTTTCTAAAGTGACGTTCAGATCACATGTGCACCTATATGAGCTGAATTTCTCAGTATGGTGAGAAACCTGGGCAGCAGACCACTGTTAGAGACCAAAAAAATAAATAAAAAGTGTGTTTTTTAATGAGAGGGACAATAACTGTTGATTTTTGGTATTTTGGTATTTTTGTTACATACTTATTTTAAGCCAAACATTGATGATTTTCCTAAAATGACCCACCTAGTTTTGTTGCTTAAACTTAAGTTTTGTTTGAATTTACAAAACTGCGACCACCGTAGTGAAGGGTTGTAGTTTGGCACGTAAAAGTGACTTAAAAATTTGAAGAAAAAAGTGCCATTTATACATACATATAAAAGTGTAACATATCTGTAGTTTATGAAACGTACAAATGTTACATATCCGTGGTTTGCAGAAACAATGCCAACATTTATTCTGGCGATTGGGTTGGATTTAACACGAGTAACACTAGTGCCAACTTCATAGCTGTGTTAAAAAAAAAAGGCCACTGTGCTCGAAGGTGTGATTCAATTCTCACCCACTCACACTTGTTTCACACCTTGTTTGTGTGCGTGCGTGTGAACGAATTACACCTTTCTGTAGCAAACAGCATGGAGTCAGACATCTCATGAGACGATTAATCAGCTCTTGACTTTAGTTGAGGTCACTGCAGCAGTTTTCCTCCTGTCTATTGGTCTTTCATCGCCTGGCATCACCAGACTGATCGTGAATGAAACGTCAACTTAGCAGTTAGTTCCCAGGCTAGGTCTTTCATAGTCACACCCAAAACAGTCCAACAAGGCACACGTCTCTGAGAATTATTTCATCATCCCACCCAACACACAGCCAAAAACAAATGTACTTCAGAAGAAGCATCATACTCTGGGTTTTACTTTCCAATACTGTTGCTGATGGTTCTGTTGGCTCTGTTGTTTGGCTTTCAACATCCTGCGTGTGGACACAAGTAATGCTTGTTAGCATTGAGAGAATACATTGTGGCTGAAGTATAATAATACCAACACTGTATGACACACACACATCCAAATGCTATTTTTAGACGCCTTGAGAACACTTCCTAAATCCATAGTGTACTTACTTGCGTACGTAGTAGATAACGACTGCCAGCACCACTAAGATGAGGAGGGTAACAATGACCACGGCTGCAATTAACCCCACTTTCTCTGCATTGTTGGAACTGCTGAAGAGCTGGAACTGCTCACAGCGGCTGCCTTTGTAATTTTCATTGCACCTGATTTAAAATGGGATGTGTAAAAAATATAGGCAGTCTGTCAGCACAGAGGAAATCCGTTGACAATATCGCCGTGTTTTGACATCAATAGAGCTGCAACGGTCAGTCGAATAATCTTTTAGTTGATCGAAAGAAAAACTATAGGAAAAACCAACTATTTTGATAATGGATTAATCGTTAAAGTCGAGCAGAAATCAAAAATGCATCTTCATCTCTTTTAGATCACATCTCTGGTCATGTTGTGCACCTATTTAACAATATATGCCACAAAAAAAAAATCAAAATCCATTATTGCTTTCTTCCTGTAAAACAAAAAAATGACGCGTGCTTATGTAAGCTAGCACTAACTGATTTAAAACAATAATATCACAACATCTACCTGTCAATCAATCGGCAGCTGTTAGCTGCACAGAGCTACTGTAACAGCAACACCATGATGTTGTTGGTGCAATGTTTGTTATGACGTCCACTTTTCAACAATCAAATCAAATCGCTCCCAACGTTATGTCTCGCCTGCCTAGCCCGTTTTACTCAAATAAATCGAATTTCCGTTTTAGCATGACTTTAACGTAATGTTTCATGGGAAAAAAAGGCAGAAAATGCTGTTTTCAGCCTCTGAAATACAGATATTTCCTGCTTTTCTCTGTTTTATATCATAAATATCTTTGGCGTTTGGACTGACAAAACAACTTTAAGAGACTCGGACATTTTTCACTATTTTCTGACATTTTATAGACCAAACGATTGATCGAGAAAATAATCAGCATTTTAATCGATAATGAAAATAATCATTAGTTGCAGTCCTAGACATCAACAGATATTCCAACATAAAAGTGAAATGTTCCTGAAGACTCATTCTTACATCAAAGACAATTGAAAAAGTTTTTCGTTCAACTTACACACAGGAGAGTGTGCCCATGGAAGGGATTTTATAGCATGTCCCTCCATTCATGCAATAGGTGGCTTCCTGCCCATCACAAGGGTCTCCATGACCTACACAGACATGATAACAACATTTCAGGAAAAATTCTCTAACAGGGCTGAATAGTGACTTTTTTAAAACAATTATTATTATTATTACCTGCCATCATTTGGAATGTTTTTTCTCGCCGTTTCCTGAGAACACAAGAAACACTTGTGTCACAGAAAAGGAAGTAATCTCTCACCACTGAGGAAAGTATGGCACAACCAGAAGTTCCAGATGCCAATAATGAAAACAAAGCTGCGTATATAAACAGTTTCTCGAATCTGAAAGGAGTCGTGAACTAATATCGCATTGTGAGAGGAATATACCATCACCCTGACTGAAATAAATGAAACAATCCGTCCTTACCAGCTCGTGAAATCCCAGCTTTTGTTCGTTAGGTAGTCAGGTTCCTGAGGTGAGTCATAGTGACGCTTCACAATAGCTCCTAACTGCTTTTTGTCGGACGTCTGAAGATGCTGTCACGTGGGCGTGTTCCACCCTCGGCCTAAAAAAATGTTGTGATTGCAGTTTGTCCACATTGTAAATGGCAAGGTAAACGTCAGGATACTCTAGGTAATTTGTGCGTGTGTCATAAATGGTGTCATTTAATGGCATGTGAGCAATACATACAGAGCTATAAGGTCTAAAAAGCCTTACGGGAGCCATTCTGACGTGTGTGTGAGACTATCGGATTACATTTTGTTTTTGTTGTTGGAGGTTTAGTGGCATCATGACATCAGGCAGAGGATTGGTTGAGGAAATGACCTGTTTTGCATGCGAGCTCAGCGTGTCTGGGTTTGGTGAGAAACAACTGAATGATTGGTATGCAGAGAAGGCATGAATGGAATCGTGGGAACTTTTTTTGTAGTCAAAGAACACATCACACCTCTTCCTTCAGACAGATAATTACTGTTGGACGTTCAGAACCGTTAGTTGACTCATCAACTGATCATTTTTAATTGTTTACTGTGTTCCTGTGGTGGGAGAAGTATTCATATTGTTTAAGTAAAAGTAGCAGTATAAGAATATTCCATCAGTACAAGTCCTGCATTACAAATTAGAAAAAGTATAGAACTATTGGGATTGAAATGTACTTAAAAGGCTTGTAATGCAGAGTGGCTACTCTGTGTTATACTATTCTATTATTAGTTAGTTATCTTGTTTGTTATCTTAGTCTTTTGCATAGTTACACTCTTTGTATCTGCACTCTTGCAACTTTGTATGCTGCTGCACAGCAATTTCCCTCTGGATAGATCAGTGGTCTTTTTCTGGCAGTTTACAGTATACAGCTATCAGCCAAAAAAATAATTGGAATTATGAGAATATATACCCACTTCCTCCTCGGTATCCTGTCTACCTTGTAGTGCACCCGCGTTTTAAACTACCACTACACCACTGGGGTAGATACAGTTTTATCTTATCTCACTGGCTCATTGTCACTGATGTATTAATATGTATAATATGTAAGTGGTACTTAAATGTTGGTCAAGTCGGAGCTTCATATACCTTTTGGTAGTTTAATCTGTAACAATGGATCATGCTTTATAAATTGATCGTATGCTTTGTGTGTAAAATCTTATTTTGAAAAGTAACTCGTAACATGGCACTTAAATAAATGCAATGAAGTAAAAAGTAGAAAGTAGCATAAAATGTAAATACTCAAGTAAAGTACCTCAAAATTGTACTCAATTACAGTACTTGAGTAAATGTACACAGCTGGTTTCTTATTAGGGGCCGAGCACCAGTGTTCGTGAAATTGTAAGGATTATTATTAAGAAATGTTGTTGTTTTGAGCATCTAGTGATTGCGCAATCAGGCATGGGCTTTTCACAGATTATACAGGCCTCAATCACGCAACATTGTCAAGATGCTTTGGGCGCCTTTTTATAAAATGCATTTTGTAACGGACTAAATTATTCGTAATAAATAATTCATTAATGCTTAGCTGTTAGAAACACTCAATAAGAACAACTTATGGGTTGTCAGGTTGTGAAATCCCCTGGCTGCTGTTTATCATCCTGCAGCATAAAACTTCCCCTTGCTCTGTCTTTCAGATAACTCCGTCTCAAAGAGGCCCTCGATGGACCGCTCACCTTCTGGAAAAGGGCGGCGGGAAAGCTGGACCAAAATCCACTGGTAAACATTTTTAACAACTGCAGACTTGATGGTTTATTAGAAAGTGACAACCTCATAAGCATTTAATGGATTACTAACTTTTCTAACTGCATTGTTACCAAACAGAAATCATAAGGGATTGTTTTAATATCCCGGCTAGGCCTGTCACAATAATTATGTTGTTGACTTATCGAGGTCAGCAAAATGTATCGAGGTCATGTCCACATAATCGTACGTTATTGCCCGTTGTGTGTTTGTTGACATAAAAATGTCATCGACATTTTAGCCAACATAATGCCAGAATAAATAGCAGGGTTTTCCCTATTATTATAAGGCATTTTTTTCACAGCAGCTAAGTCGAATGAACAGAAAAAACTTGCAGAATTTTGTTTATTTTTTCATATTCAGAAGAATCATAGAATTAAAAGTTCAGTGCTCTTTGAAAGGGTGCACTTGCATTATTATGCTATTATATTTTCATTATATCTTGAAATGACAATATCGTTTATCGCAATTATTTCTGGGACAATATATCGTCCAACAAAAGTAATTATCGTGACGGACCTAAGATTCCTGGCAACCCAAAAAGTTCTGCCTTTTAATGAGTGTAACTGATTTCTAAATCATTGTTAAATGATTTATAAAAGGTGCTTTATTAGAAAATGATAACATAGTGTTTAATTCCAGTGACCAACACAGATATGTTGCCATTCTTTTCTCCACTTACCTTTTATTTTGGTATATTTCCGGGGCCTAATTCCTGCGCTACATTTTTTTAGAGATGCAATTCAGATATTTTATCTGGGAATATCACAGTGATTCTGCAGCCTGATGAATGACATTAAATTCAGCAGTCATCATACACACTTGAGGTCACTGTAAGAGTATTAGTGTGTGTGTTTTTCGTGCGGGTGGGTTGTTATCGCGAGGAACTCAGAAGCTCAAGAGGTGAAGTGAAGCGAGAGTGTTTTTCTCCGTCGACGCTTCCAGGGTGGCAGAGAAAGAGGGACGTCTGCAGGCTTTTATGCCTTGATGGGAATATAGACTACATATATGCTTTATTTGATTATCAGCGCGTGTGTGGTTTCCTCCGCGCTGCTCGTCGCACATCTGTATCCGCCGCTGGAATCCTGTTTTCAGCACCTGGACAGCTCCCGCTCGTGAGCCTCTTCTTCTTATTATTATCGGGCACATGGAGTCCCTGGTGTGATTGTGGGGGAAGCCCTGCGAGCACATTATGCCTCCCTCTCCTCCGAAGATGTGGTTATCTTCCTGATTCAGTGACAGCCCTCTCCGCTGAAGGATGCTGCTTTCAGTCCGGAGTAGGTGTTGTCGTCGCGCGCTGTCTTCTGAGAGGCGATACGGGTGCGTGGCCAACGCAAATTTAAGGGGAATCGCAGCCTACACACAGCAAGATCCGAGCATCCCTCACACTGATCATCATCATCATCATCAGAGATATTACCATCATCACTGCGAGGGCAAAGGAGTCACGACCACACTTTGCACAATGTAGAAAACATAAGAGGTTGGTGCGTCTTTTATTGCGTTGATTTAAAGCGCGCTGATGCGTTTGTGTTGGTTTGGAGACTGTGTGGCCTTTAAGCACAGTGGGAAAATGTTAACAGCACCATAACTGTTTATGTAGCTACCACTCAAATGCATCTTGATTAGGTGAAATGCAGAAAGCCTGCACAGAGAGTGCTTGTTTCGTGAAATGTAATAGTAAAAAAAAAAAGAAGCTGCCTTTGTGGATAGCCACCTCCTCCGCTGATGAAGCACTTACTGTAGACTGTACTTCTAGTAATAAGTGGCAGCTCAAGATGCTGATTGGGAAATGCAGTCCTGATACTGTGATTTACTCAAGTCCAGAAATACTTTGCTCTGCAGTAAACAATGCCTTTCTGGTCACCTCTACAGTGAGTCCTTGCACAAAGTGAAGCATCTTGTTAAATGTTTTGGTTGTGTTCATTTGATGGCTGGATCAATATCTTTTTTTCCTCCACAGTATTATGCTAAAGACCACATTTTTTAAGGAGGTGGGGGGTGCTGCAGTGAAACGGTGTCACTCTCAGCCCTTGAATGACCTGGGCTGATGTATCCTGAGTAGCATTTAATCTGCTGTGCTTCACTACATTACTCTGCTGTGGTCTGCTGCGGCTGTGAATGCTGACTCCTCACCTCTCCGTGAAGCTTTTGTGCCTCTGTGTCACACTATCCCGAATCCATGAAATATTGTGTAAATCACGGAGGTGTGAACAATGCAAATATATCATCATTGCAGTTCTAATTAATTTCTTGTTGACCGTTGATTTCAGTGTTACTTTTACTTTGCAACACTGAGAACTGGCCTTGTTTTATTTTTATATAATAATAGACATTTCATGTTAAAGCAGTGGTTGTGCTTGTGACTTCCCTGTCTGCTCATGTCATGTCTGTTCCCTGCAAAGCAGCTGGAGTGGGCGCTTTCACTGAACGGACTTTGGACATCAATGGCTCTCTATCCTGTGGCACAAAGAGCTAGCATCCTGCTGTACTTGCTATGCAAGAGGTGTGATGTTCCTCAGCCCCTGATTCACAGAGCGGAGCGTATATTGGAGGAGATTTAAAATCCATTACAGTTTAGTGCTCCCCAGGAAAATAGTTGGAATAGAGCATAGCTAAATCTGAAGTTAGGACAGGGTGCCTGCAGGAAAAGCATAAGCACCGATACTTCATTGATAATTATGAATCCATTTGGGTACAGATTTTATTTGGATAGTCTGCCTACAGATAGTTTATAGAGTACTTGTACCATTTAAACAGTTAATTAGTTGAGATTCAACAATTCAACTGTTTCACTTTGTCTGTAGATGTTGAGTATTTGTGATGATGCATGAACAGCTACACATTCTCAGAATCATTTAGTTGAACTTGAACTTCTCACTCAATCTATACAAGTAGCTATACAAGCTATATGAGTGACGTTTAACTGCAAGTGGCAGTGTCAGGGTCCAAGCAGATCCAACTCAACAAGCACTTGAAAACATTCCACATGTATGATCTGACACATTGTTGGCAAGAAGGACTTGGCCACCCGGGGAACCCTCGACCTCTCTATCCCCAGAGGTGGTGACTTTTATTGCACCACTGAGGAGACAAGCTTCTACACACACCTTGTCATAATCTGACAAAATGACATCACATGTGCAAAACTGGAGTATTTTTATCTTTTTACACTTAAAACGTTTCCAGCAGTCAAAATGTAGGTGATACAATTCTGAAAAAAATCACACCTGAATCTGCTGGTGTCAGGTCTATTGGTGAAGTTTGATCAAACATTTGACGAAATAGAAAAGGTTGTGCATACAGTCCTAATTACAGTAAGACACTGACTGATCTGAACACCCTTCAGAACATGTGATATCTGGTATCCAAAGAATGTCTGTGTCCGTTCTGCTAGCATTTGAATTAATACTTATGGAGATATAGATGTTAATTGATTTTGCATATACTGAAAAATATAGAGTGACGGACTTCTGAATTGAGCATAGGTTGCAGTGAGGCAAACTTTTGTCACAACTCAGTGGATGTGATGATCGAATGACACATAACCCTCGATCGTGGGAACCACATTTCATACGAATCCATGCAGCCAATTATGAGATTTAAACTTTTCACATTTGCCCATCAATTTTCTGCCCATCGACTAATCGATTAATCGACGTTTCAGCTGTACTTGTGTGTACTGTAGTATAGTTTAAATTAAGTAAATACATCATATTTTATGAGCTATTTGTATGTTTTGTGTGAATTAGTAAAGTAAGTAGTGACTACTGCTGTAATTGTAATCTAATTGTGGTGTAAAAAGTACAATATTTCCCTTTGAGATGTAATGAAGCAGAAAGTGGCATGAAAAGAAAATGTACTTAAGTGCAGTACTTGAGTAAATGTTAAAAATCTACAGAAAAGCAAAACAGTTGAATTGTTTGTCAACTAATAAGCTGTTGAAATGTTACAAATACTCTATAAAGTATTTGTAGGTGGACTATCCAAATAAGTTGTTACCAGCATTTGTGTTGTACTCAACTGTAGATATTTCATGATTTTTAAATCAAATGTTCATTTTTGACCTTGGAATCAGCAGTTGGCAAAAAAATCTGCTCTGAAGCTTCAAATCATCTCACAATCTTCCTCAGCAGATGGAGTTTACTCATGCTTTGCTTTCCTTTTTCTGTTGTAATTACACTGTTCCTTTATATGTCCTATAGGTGTGGTAGGAGCCAGGTCTCTGCAGTGGTGAAATCACATTTCACACTTGGGGTCATTTAGTGTGGACGTCTATTTGCAGCAACAAGACCTCAACATGAGCAACCCGCAGTAAGTAAAACACCCGCCAGAGCCTTGTTTGAAACCATGTCTGAGAGAGTGTGAAATCTTAAATCTCTATTTATGAACACGCAGTCTTAGGCAAAGGGCATCTCAGCGTGGAAGGGATATGATTAGCAGAATGGGACCTGCATATTCTCATGCATCTCCTGCGAATGACTTTGAACAGGGATCAGCGGGAAAGCGGAGCCCGGCCTCGTCCAATGTCTCCGAGTGATAGAGAGAGAGAGAGAGAGAGAGAGAGGCCATCTCCAGTCTCCGCTGGCGTCTCTTAGCATTCAGGAGGGATGCTCACTTGTCATCTTCTCTTATTAATAATTACTCTGTGTGTGGTCCTCCAGACAGCTCCTGCATTCTGATGACAGCCAGGGTTGGGGCTAAGAGAAGGGAAAAGAGGGAGCAGGGGGAATGGAGTGGAGTTGGATGAGGTGGAGTAGTGGAGTGGAGTGAAGGGTGAATGCAAAATGGGTTCAGTCAGCTGCATCTTCTGGTTAAAGGCACAGGATGCTGTTTGCAACCAGCAGAGATGTCTGTCCGGGCCTGAGACCGGCAGATTAGTGCAGTTGATGGTTGATTCGTTGGTGCAAAACATCTGTAGCCGGATAATATAGAGAATGTGTTGACTGGTTAGTAGTACAAAGGCCTGATTTAATGCTGCTGAATGCCGGTGACTCTCTGTGAAGTGACAGATGGGAAACTCTCATGCAGAGAAAGGTCTTTGGAGTTATTTTCACCCCTGCTCTCTTGACTTGATGCTGCTGTAAATCCCCTTTCGCTCTTGTGTGCGCTCTCTCTCTCTCCCCCTCTCTCTCTCCCCCTCTCTCTCTCTCTCTCTCTCACTCTCTGTAGCCCAGTCGCCAGAATAAAATGTTAGCATTGTACGTTTCTGCAAACCAGGGATATGTAACATTTGTACATTTCTAGTCTGGCTCACTGGGTGAATAGTGCCTGGATAAAGCCTTGCTTCCTGTCCGGGCAGTTTTCTCGGAGACAGGAAGTCAACAATAGCAACAGCCTCCGAGTTATCAACATACACGCTGAAAATGACAAGTTTTGAAGATTTGGGTCGTGCAATTAGGTATGCCTACTCTGTTCTTTCGGTGAATGATTGTAAAGATTTACGGAGAATATGTTTACAACATTTTCATTTAGGTGTTCTGGGGCGTAGCACCGCCCAGAACGATTGATAGAGAGAGGGAGTTTCTTTCCCTATCCAGGAGTGAAAGCACTTAATCCAGACTTTCCTCCAGTGCAGACATATCTCTGTGGAGATAGGTCTGGCTACGCATTTCATAAACATTTCTAAAGTGAGATAGTTCAGATCACATGTATATGAGCTGAGTTTTATGGTGCATGGCGTGGAACCAGATGCCTCCAAAGCAGCAGACAATAACAGACCACTGTTCAAGAGAGTTCGGGACAATAACCATTGATTTTAGTTATAGCATTTTGCAGCATTTTGGACCACTTGCAGGTGATTTAGTGAAGTCTTGCTAAAGCATGTGAAAAGGAATTGCAGTAGTCAAGGTGTGATGAAATAAATGCATGAATAATCATTTCCAACTCTGCTGGGGACACAATGGGCCTTACGATGGGAGTTTAGCAAAGTTCCTCAGCTGGTAGGAGCGAACCAAACAATTTACATGCTGGTCAAGACTCAAAACCTGGTCCACAGAAACACCTAAGTTGCGTTAATTACGTAATTTGTGTAACAAACATAATTTGCGTAACAAACATCCTTGGTTTTACCCAAACCACAATGTTGTTCCTAAACTCACCACCTAAACGTTTTGCTTGGATTCACAAAACTGCAACCATATAGTGAAGCGTCATAGTTTGGCATGTAAAAGTGACTGTCATTAAATATTTTAGGGAAAAAGTGCTGTTTATACCCTTTACCATGAGTTCACATTGACATCTGCTACATATATGAATTGGACAAAT
>JAOVVB010190142.1:0-11073 GCA_028570985.1 Heterobranchus longifilis | reverse complement strand
GACAAATGTAGCACAAATAACATTGACATATTTGGTAGGATACAACACAAAAGCAGCATAGATATACATAACATTGAGGGGCCTAGCATAAAAACAGCATTGCAAGACACGGACATAACACAAAACCAACATTGCAGGACAGCAGCAAGCAAGTTGTCACAGCTTGCAAAACAGCTCTGCCTGAGAAGTATTCAGATCCTTTACTAAAGGTAAAAGTACTAATACCACACTGTAAAATTACTCCATCGCAAGTAAAAGTCTTGGATTCAAAATGTTACTTAAGTAAAACTATGTAAAAGACCTCATAGCACAAGGATTTATGGGTAAAAGAAGAATTATAGTCCTTAGTCTTTCAGATGTTTGTAAATAAGGTCTTACATTGAATAAACACCAGAGGAGAATGATGCCAAGCTGAAATACAGTATATATGTTTTCTTAATTTATATTTCCAGCTTCAACAGACTGGACCTGCCGCCCTACAAGAGCTACGAGCAGCTGAAAGAGAAGCTGATGTTTGCCATTGAGGAGACGGAAGGCTTTGGACAGGAGTGAGAAGTTTAAATAGCGGGAGCAGGAGTCTGAAGGAGTAAAGACCACCAGTGTTCAAATCAGGGAGCCCCTTCAGAAAAAAGCGGGTGTTTCATGTGTTTCTGCTCATGCATGCATGCGCACACACCTGTGCGGTACTTCTATGGGTGCGTGTGCGAGACTGTTGCCTGCATGTCGTTGCAAAGGAGCCGGGATGTGCGTCGTGTCCACCACTGCAGGCCTCTCAATGCTTGATTGGTACATGAACATTGTATTCTTTTAAACCAAAACACAGACGCTGCTCCCATCTCTCAGAGTGTGTGGACAATTATGCATGGGATCCTGAAAACTCACCCTCCGTGACATCCATTTAATGTGACTGCAGTCGTTTTTCCTGCCCACATGTGATCATGTAACGGCAACGAAATCTCAACCAGAAGGCTCACAGGTTCTAACAGTCTTTGATTTCTTCTCATTAAGTTGCTCTGCATTAAAGTGTCAGTGCCCGGTTGCACAAAATGCCTTAAGGTAAGATTTTCCTTAAAGTCTTAAGGTTTCCTTGAAATAAAATCAGTTGCACAAAACACCCGTAAGTGAACAAGAAAATCTTAAGGAGAAGACTTAAGTATTTAAGGTTTTCTCCTTATCTTCGTGATAGGAATCCCTTAAAGTTAGTTAAACTGTTAAACTGACCTTAGCAACCAAAGTAAGGAAAACAACTTAAGGTGCCTCTGACTTTCTCTTAACCGCACATGTCCGAGTTTATGGCAATAAATTAAGAAAATGAACGCATCTAAACGTAAAGGTACAGTGTGTAGTGTTTAGTGCCATCTAGTGGTGAGGTTCTAGATTGAAACACTATCCCACTCACCCCTCCCTTTCAGAGAAATGCACAAGCTACGGTGGCCTCCAGGGACAAAAAGCTAATTGAACAGATTTTGGTTGCAAACTTCTCATGCACAAAAACACTCTTCTTCTTCTATGTTTTCCTACTGGTGCATTTCCGCCCGGCATCCACTAAATGTAAAAACGGAAAGGCCCATTCTAGAGACAGGTTTGTCCATTCTGGGCTCCTGTAGCTGCAAGATGGCCGCCTCCATGGAGGGAGAACCGCTCCCCATGTAGATAAAACGGCTCATTCTAAGGTCATAAAAACATAATAATTCTTGATGGGATTATATACTAATTAAAAAATACTAACGAATATTATATTCATTTTTTTTGCCATGTCAGGCAAACACTACACACTGGACCTTTAAGTGTCAAACTTATTTTGTGCAACCAGCCACTGGTAAATGTCGACATGTTCATTTTAAGCCAAGATTGATGATGCAAGAAACAATCTTCTCTCACACTTTCATCTGCATCTCTTCTCATGACTCAAGTGGATTTAAAAAAAAACCTCAACAGTAACATGTGACAATATAAGATGATAGCTATGCCATAGTGAATTCATAAAGAGTGCTCCACATTAACACTTAAATAACAATCTTGGTGCTGCAAAGAGATTTGGGCAACATGCTTTTAATTTAAAGATAAGAGAGAAACCGTTTTGTGTTCCTGGTTCTATCGTATTTGAACTGTGAATCATTACTGATTGTGAAGGTTGTAGCCTCCATTATTTATAATGGTAGGAAATGTGGAGGACTTCAACAGAAGTCAAACTGGCCCTAGTTTTATAGGGAGTTTGTATGCTGTGATGGAGGATGGGACATCTTGGATGAGACTAATTATTCATTTTAATATCAGCTTCAGAGACATTTTACATCCTTGTTTTAATTCATCACATGCTCTTGTTAAAAACAAGATCCTGAGGAAATTGATTGCGGATGAAGTCAGTGTTTTAAGATATTTATGTATTCGGTACACAAAATGTACTTAATGTGTTGGAACAGGAGAAAAAACACAAGTGAAAAACACCAAATGCAAGTCAAACCAAATCATGTTATTTTTCAGTTTAAGTAAAATCTTTAATGACATTTTGAATGCATACTTTGCAAAAATAAATTGCATGTTGCTCCTCATACACACGTAGAATTTTTCAAACTCCTCTGGCCCCACAGCCAACCACTAAATGAATGAGAAAAATTTGTTCTTAGGAATTAAAAAATCACTGTCAAAAAGAATCAGTGTGGTATTTAAAACTTCCCTTTTACCTCTGAGTGTTTTCAGTTCATGTCACTTTGTTTTTTATGGAATGAATGTCTGAAACTATATGGAATTATACATGTGGCTATGTTTTAAATGTTTAAGATATGATTTCAGGTAAAGATTATTACTGTGGTGTTGCTTATGGGTCAGTGTATCTTTTGGTCATTACATTTTCTTTTTATGAACGGGTATTAAAAAACAAAAAGCGAGTGGTTATTTTATTTTAATTTTAAAATATAAAAATTTGAAGCCGTTTTTCATTTTCATGGTCAAAAAGGGGGAAAAAATCACCAGAAATAAATGAAAAAATTACCAATGTTCGTTTGCTTTGTCACAGGGAGAAAACAAAAACTGGTCATTTTTTAAACTTTGGCCAAAAACAAAAAACTGAAATTCTGCTCAATTTCTTGTTTTCTGTTCTGACAAAAAAAAGTACCTTTGTGTTTTGTTTTCATTGGTGGGAAAACAAGAAATTGAGCTGAGTGTTTTTTTTGTTTTTACACAAAGTTTTAAAAAACGACCTGTTTTCAGTTTCTGCCTTTGACGACTGTACCAAAATAACAAACTGTTAAAACGTACCGCAGTCATTTTTTCGTTTCTGTTTTCAGGTGATTTTATTTTTTGTTATACGAAATACAATATGAAAATCAAACCATTTTTTAAAAATTGAAAAGAAAAACGCCTTGTGTTTTTTATTAGAATTTTTATATTTTAAAATGAAAATCAAATAACCACTCATTTGTGTGCGTGTGCACAAAGAAAAAGAGAGAAGAAGAGAGTATCATTTGATTTATGGCCGCATTTTAATTCCTGGTCTAAGCACATCAAAGAAAATCAGATAACGGATCGATTTTTTGTTTTCCGTTTTTTTTATTTCCAAAACAAAATACGGAAAACGGGTTGTTTTTGGTATTTTGTTTCCTTATTTCTAAATGGTAGTTGGGAAACAGCTAATTTCCCGATTTTGGTTTTCTCATATCAAAACAAAAATCTGTACACGGTCCCAGATGTGTTACCAATTTGGAATCCAACATTGAGTGTTTGTTTCAGTCTTTGTATTATAACTGCAAACATTTGAGGTTGCTTATTTTGCAGTGTTGTTTTGAATGAGTTAATTCCACACTGAATAGATGGGTGTGCTTACTGAGGAATGTTGGATTCAGGTGGTGTTGGTCTGAAAAAAGCACAGCGTTTTTTGAAAAATATCCCTCCACTTTCTTTTCTTCAGCATGAGGTCATCCAGTCCTGCTTGTTAGTAACTTGGCTCTTTGTTTCCATGTGTGGTGTTTGTCATTAGCCTTCATGTAGCCTTATTTACACCTCAGACATCAGCTATCCTTTTTAGCAACTTGATGTCAGCAGAGATGATTGACCATGTGGACTTCATGGTCAAATAAATACTCTGGTCCATCTTTCTTAACGTGGAGACGTGGAGATGTAACCACATCAAAAAGTTCTTTTGAAGAAAGTGTGGCAAAGTTATAACACTTGACACATGGCCTGTTTCAACGACTTCAGCTGACAACTGAAGTCGTGTGATTTAGGGCGCCTATGTTTGTAGTTTTAAAACCTGGAAATTAGTTAGCATTTTAGCACACTTTGGTTCCCTCTTCTCAAAGTCAGTGCGTTTTTTGAATGTGTTTTGTTTAGACGTCTGAAATAAGGTCTGTGGTTAACACAAGCTTCAGTGATTTTCACATTTTTTAAACCATGGATGTATAATAAAACCTGGATACAGCGTTGGAGGCAGAGCTCCGTTCATTCCTATGAAAGCTGCTCAGTGGTGCATGAAGCCAAAAAATCTCCAGATGAACAATGCTACTTCTGCGTCATGGGGCTTATAGAGCAGGCACGAGAGACTTCCGCCAACATAGCCTGCTAAATCTGGTTTAGCACTCCAATATTATCAAACCAAATGGATCAAATACTGATAGTGAAACAAGTCATTTCACGGGGGTTGTGATGCTCAAAGAAACGTATTCATGGATTTATAGATGTCTCTTTTGCCATGTAAGTCTATGGGAATAAGTATTTGTGGGCCCCATGGCATCACGTGACGGCCACCATAGTTGTAATACCACCGTTTGCCACTATACCAAATTGGCTTCAACAGTCGGCGCACTTCTTGGGGGTCTGTTCGAAACGAGTTTCTAAATGAGACTACAGAGGTTGTCGAGGACATTAAATGTCACAGTCAGTTTAGTAGTGGCGATGGTGATGTAGGATGGCGACATTTATAGCCTAATGTTAGCTTTTTACTTCTGTAGATTGTATCTTCTAAAATCATAAAAGTGGTTTTCATATGGAGAGATTATCTTGCTAGACAAAATGTGAAAGTATCATAAACTTGTGTTCTCCACAGACTTTATTTTCTGCAATGATCCAAAATCCAATGGAAAAATCCCATAGGCTTTTTGATGAGGGAACCCATGGCGACGCTAACTTCTACAAAAAGACGTCATCTCATCAGCTCCCTATAACGAATGTATCCTGGTGAAAAGTTGACTATTTACATCTTTGCCTCAGATTGTTTCCCCTGATACCGAGTGTTGTTTTAATCATGTTCTGGGTCCCAGAGACAGAGCAGATAAGCAAATTATGTGAATATCACTGCTTTTTTTTTTTTTTTGTTCTCCAGAAACCTCCTTGTACAACTAAACCACTGTCACTCCTGTATATGAAAACAAGTTGTAAATGGTGTCAATAACTAATTGTTTTTTGTAAAAGAAAGGTTTTAATAAGAGGTTTATGGTAACACTATATTTTATTTCCCCTGTTTAATTGCTGATCGCTGTACATGAAAGATGTGTAATATAGAAATGGTCACCGTAATAAATTAAATTAAAGTGTGTGTGTGTGTGTGTGTGTGTGTGTGCGTGCGCGCGCGCTTTGATGAATAAGAGAATGTGTCAGTGTAAAAATAATTTGTAATTTAATCATTAAAATTTACAGATATGAAGTTTTTTAATGATTTATTCATATTTTTTCATTTGTTTGATCAATTTAATATTTATGTACTTATTTCAGCATGTATTTATTTCATGTATTCAGTCATATTGAATCTTCCATACAGTTAATTAATGCAATATTAATGCACATGGACAAATAAAACAGATGATGGAATTATGCAGAATTCCACAGTCTGATTCCAACTTGTTTGACAACAAATAATGAGACACATAAATATACTGATAAAAAATAACCAACAGACTATAGAAAGAGTAACTAACAGATACAAATAAATGTGACCTTTTTTTCCAATGAAAGGCTATTAATAGAGAGAGAAAAAATATATAATGATAAAACAAACAGAATAATTAGGCTACATGTGTAATATTAATTAAAGAAAAAGGTGAATAATAAAAGAAAAAAGTGAATAAAAGAAAATAAGATAAAACAAGCCAAGAAGATAGTGATTCAAAAGTAAATAAATAACTAAAAAAGTAGGTAAGATATAAAAAATGAATAAGAAGAATTATGTGTCATGTATGAGGTGTGTGGAATGTATAATATGTGGGAGTAGAGCCATATAAATAAATAAAAAGGAAACAAAAAATAATGTGGGAACAGCTGCCGATTTTGGCACCGCCCATCAAAGTTCGCTCCACATGTCCTCTTTTACATCCGCAGATAAGATGTAAATACCGCTGTCGTTCCTGGCTCATCTCAATTGTGACACTAATTCACGAAGCACTCACACAATCACACTCTTACGTGGCCCCCCGCTCCGCTCCCTCTGCTCAGCTGCTCCCTTCACACAAAAGACAGCAGCTTGGCGACTGCAAGAACAACTGACACACTGGAAAGGTAAAAAATATGGGCACAACAGTACGCACCTTTATTACCAATGTATTACAAGTACTCGAAACAATGGATCCCATTACACCCCCAGAACCTAACCCAACTTCAACCGGAAAAACAGTACAACCCTTGAAATTATGCAAACCTCGCAAAGCTGACCAACAAGCTACGACAGCACCAATTCTCAAAACATCCACTTCTACTAACACACCAGCCCCCCATCCACCGATAAAATTGACAACCTCATCATTAAAAACATTTTCGACCAAATCAACCACCTGTTTTCCGAACTCAGTAAATACACCCAGTCCACCCCCCTCAACAATGTCACTACACAAATGCAGTTCACCCTAACCACCATGCAACTACTCAACGGACAAGACCCCCCCTCCCACCACTCTCTGCCAGATACTTGGCCATCGTCAACACAAACATGCACAGATATCAAACCTTCAACACCGGCACAAGAAAAAGAGAGGCAGCAGACAACCAACCCATCAAACCCCTTGTAATAACAACTCATTCCCAACCAATCAATCCATCATCAAAGAAATACAAAGACTCAAACCACAAGCCCAACTACAAAAACTGGTCCACATGCGAAATGGCAATATCCTCATCTTCCCCAAAGACATTTCCTCCCTCAACTCCATGGCCTGAAGGAGCATTCAACAGAGCACAATTCACCTCCAGACTAGCACGGAAACATAACTCCACACACCCATCTGAATCCCCCACAATACTGCTGTTCGTCAAAGGCATTCATACCGATGCACAGGTCAAAGAATAACTGGAAAAACAAGGATTCAACATCTCTAAACCTACAGGATCATATGCAAAACAACCCAGCAGCCAACCACATTCATCAAAATCCAACTCACCAACCCAGAACAAGCTGCCGGCCACTCGGTACTGGAAAAGGTCCATGTAGAAACCTTCGTGGAGAAGGCCCGGCCCCCACCCACCACCAACAGTGCTACAAATGCCAACAGTTGAATCATATATCCACCAACTGCACCAACCCAGTCGTGTGCATGAGATGTGGAGAAAATCAACACCACAAAAACTGGACAAGCGAGAAGCCAAGTGTGCCAACTATGCAGGTGAACACGCCCGCCGCTGCCTCCAAGACCTGTCCAGTCTACCTCTCACACATGACCCCGCCATCATCCGCCAGACCATCTGGCCGATGCCCGATTTTTAAAAACTTTAATTTTTTTTAAACGGTGATAACGCAGTGATGAAGATAACAATGCAACAATGATAAAGACGACTCCATGAATGAATGATGATGCAATGATAGATGACGATGTGATGATGATGATGATGATGACACGATGATGATGATGAGACACTGATGGCTATGCGATGATGATATTACCGATGTTCTGCTTATGTAATAAAAATAATTTACCATGAAATCGAACATTGACCGGATCGACGGATTGATGTACTCTACTGGACGCTTACAGTCGCAATACCTTAACACCTCGCTTACTTAAAATTCCAGTGGCCATGTTAGAAGCTTTGCTGAGCAAAATTCCCCAGTAATTGGAGTAATAGAGTGGTGTACAGATTAGAGTAGATGCAGATGATCTATGGATGAAGTCATGAGCTTAGTGTTTGAAATCGGTTGCTCGCTTACATAAGCACTTGTCGTAATTTTTTATTTATATTGATTTTATTTTTTATATTATTATTATTTTTATTAACTCAGCACCATGAGTGCTAGGTGTGCCACCTGTCAATTGCTGCTTCTCCTCAAATTCTGTTAATCTGCTCCTGCAGATTATTACTCCCTGCAGTGTTTCGACTGATCTGCTGTCAGAATGCAGGAAAAGTCTGTTGTTTTGTTGCAGATGCAGGTTGCAAGTAGCTGAACATTATCGATGTGAAGCGTGCAGACGAACGCATTGCATTTCCTGTGACTACATCATAATAAAGGTCCAGTTGTGTTTCGCTGGTTAAATGCTTTTAATGTGAAGGTGCAGCAGCAGGAAATGTTTGCTTTGTAAGCAGTGCTGGCAGTACTTGATGCATGAGACGGAGGTACTGCTTGATTAAATAATTAAACTCAACTTGCTGGTGATACCGAGAAAGAACCGTGACAGCCTGGCTAATAGACTCCCTGAGAACAGTATGCATATGATGAATGAAAGATGGGACAGCAGCGTGACCCTGAAGCCTGCCGTGAACTGCTGAGCGCTTTTAGTTTGAAGTGCACAGGAAGTGTAGTAAACGGCAGCATGATGCGCATGTGGCGCAGTCTGCCTGACTGAACTTCATAAGCTTCATTTTATTCTTGTCAACGTTTTCCACTTTCTCTCTGAGAACATGACAAACAGCCATGCAACAACGTCAACAACTGCAGATTATGTGTGAATTTCCTGCATTAAGTATAAAACAGATTAAATCATTGGATGAAACATCAGTCATGTGACTTAAATGGTCGACGTTGTGCGTTTTATGCTGAGTATTTTTGTCTTGTTGACTCTGTAGTAGCCTAGGCTATGCCCTTTTGATGCACCATTATGCAATTTTTTTTCTTGTCGTAATTATCTACTCTGACCTCATACCGACCCCCCCATTACAGAGTCTAAAATCACCTATGTTGAAGACCGTTTCAAAAAATGTTTTTTTCATCTGAGCCATTATGTCCCCACCACTTTTCAACACAAAACGACGCCCATGATTGCATGTGCATTCATATGGTGTAAAAATAATTTTGACATCTATATATAAAGAAATGACATTAATGCATGTGAGATATAATGTGATAATTCTATTGTAAACTTCTGAGGGAAAGCTGCATCTCCACAGCAAACTAAATTTATTGAGGGGTGGCATCGTCCTGTGTGATCGCAGATGAGAAGTATGGATGAATAAAGCACGTCTTGCATCATCTGAGCATAGAGACAGCTCAGGGGGAGACAATCTTTGGACCGTGGTAGTCCAACTTGTTAGAATTCTGCTGAGCAGCTGCTGAACATAGCTTTGTTCATCATGAAATTTTCATGAATAATTGGATGTTATGAAGATTAATGTGTATTAGTTTTACAGAGCTGCAGGAGAACTGCAAAAGACTGACTCTTAACAGCTGTCTCTACTCTCTTTAGTTTTGATAGTTGATCCCTTGATGTTGATTGATTATCTGATTGATCAGCTGATTAACTGATTTCTTTCTTTCATTCATTAATTCACTCACATCTTACCAATTTGTATGGTTCTGTACAATCTGTACCAAATTGTGCTCTTACATGCTCCTCGGATGATCTGCAGTTTAACATCAATATAATTTCCTACAAATTATCCCAACTACCGAATGCAACGGAGTGATTAATTTTATGTTTTACTCATTACTATTATCTTCCCATGCTGTATACTCAATAATGAATCCCACAAACTTTTCCATATATGGTGTTCCTTGGAGTAAATTCACATCCACTGCAGACAACATGTATGTCTAGTGTGTCCCTTTTTCAGATTCTTACCACGTAAATGTTTTAGAGTTATGCAGCTTTATGCATTACATGGGGAAATGCAATTTGGTGTTCTTGCAACAACAAGCCTTTGGCCCGCTGTGTACAAAAAATAACACTGGCCATAAGAAGTGGATGCACGTCCATTGAAGTGTCCATTGTGTTAAAATTTTGTTTAAGAGCAAAAACCTTTTTGTTTTATTTCAACAGTATACAGAGGTACAAATAGATACAAAGTTCCTCAACTTTGTATCTATTTGTAAAAACCATAGACTGTATAAAAAGATGGACAAAGCTTCCGGGCCTGAAAAGTTAAGCCAATGTGGAAGTGCCTTAAATCAGCATTCTTTCTAATGACCAGCAGGGAGTGAGTCCACTGGCTCCAAAAAGACGTCCGGTTGTTTACAAGTCAATGAGAAAATGAGTCTACTTCTTACTTGATTTATTACCTCAGTAAACTGTTTATGTTTCATTTGCTAGTTTCAAGTCTTCTTTAATACATGATGTTCATTTTGTAAATTATGGTCCCATTAAGAAGAAAATAGATGATAAAGCAGTGTATGCTTTAAGGTGGGGCTACATGTCGACCTGTCAATAAAAATAGAGGCTTTAGCCTTGCTAACCAGGCCCTGTGTACATTACAACAGACGTGAACTTATTTTTGTGTTGTCAGTGTTTATGTCTCAGAACGTTGACCCTTTCACAGTGCGTTTTCACTTCATGAAAGTTAATTGGAACATTTAGGTCTCTGAAAAGCTTCACGTTCGGTAGCACTGTGCTAACTGGGCTAGTGCTAGCATTACCTGCTCAAGTTTGCCGATTTTTACCCGGCTCTGTGTCACTATGGCAAACGGCGACAGCGCCCGGAGGTCCGTGTTCATCCGCCGGCAATACTCCACCAGATGACTCGTGTCAGCTGGTTGAAAATCAGCTTTAGCAGTTAGCTCATGGGTTTAGCTTAGCAGCACCATTGATACCATGGCATTGTCCCCAGCGTCGTCCCCAGTGCTGCCTTCTTGTCAAAATATGGTCAACTTCTGGCTCCAAAAAGTCAAAATGGCGAACGATGGCGACGGCCAAATTCTTTACTCGTGGCTTCAAAACGGGAGTCCAC
>JAOVVB010190121.1:0-11074 GCA_028570985.1 Heterobranchus longifilis | reverse complement strand
AGAAAAATCTGAAAAAAATAGTTTAAAAAAAAACTACATAATCATTCAGACAAAAATAAGTGAGCTAATGTTATGCTGAATGCTAACAAAACACATTGTTTCACCATGCATAATTAGCCTTTTATTAATAGAAAAAAATGCTTATTTGCGTGTGCGTTTGTGTGTGTTGTAGGGTGATGCTAATCGCTCGGAGTCGGACGATGAGAAGAAATCAGACAACTTTGAGGAGGACGAGAAGGTAGAACAGCTCAGAGACACTGGTAGGTTAAATCAGTGGTTTTCAAACTGGGGTCCGGGGACTAACAGGGGTCCTCACTTGTAGGGGGTCCCCAGCAAAAGGAGGAATCAAATGTTTTAACTTTTATCACATTTTTTGGAAGTTGGAACAACAAGGAAAAGAAATAATGTTAGTCGTTTTGATTGATTGTAATTTATAGTCATCCTACTTTGATCATTGATTGACCATGAAGACAAGACTTACCTCAAATTGGGGCTCTGTGGTCTAATGTGCATCTATTGTGGGGGTCCTTGACTTAAAAAAGATGGAAACCCCTGGGTTAAATGACATTTAATTCAAATTGTGCTGTTTTTTCTGTTCTGATTGTTTTATGACTAATTCCAAACTGAATGAACAAATGATGTTGATGATAACGATTGTATTTCTCCGCAGAGCTAAAAATGTACTCTCTGATGATGACAGCCAACGGTCACGTCGACCCTCGCGGCTCGATGGCTCCTCCAATAATCATGCGCACGGCAGCCACGCCCATGCCCACTCCTAAGAGCTCTCTGGGACCGGAGTCTATTGGAGAGGAGCTCATGTACAGAGAGGGGGTGCCTCAGTACAGCGAGGTGGGACTGGGGTTTTCCGAGACAGGAAGTGGTCATACAGAGTCTCGCCGTGGAAGCGCCACCTCCATGGACCCCATAGCTTACGACCAGCGTTCTCTGGTGAGTTATATCAAACACTCAGTCCATTTACAGGCAAAAACACATGGTTGAGATTTGGGGTAGGGCTGCACGATATGAGGAAAATATCTAATTGCGATTATTTCGACTGATATTGCAATTGCGATATGAGTGAGGGGATGATGATATTTGCATCATTACTCTCATGTTCATTGAAAAATATATTAAAATAATCATGCTGACATTTTTTGGGAGGATCTGTTCCAAACAAAGATGTTTTCTTACGTCTGTAGAATCGACGGGACATCTTTTTGCCTATTTTGCCTTTAACAAATATTGAACCTCTTGCGATTTGGATATTGTACATGACCATATTGTGATTTTGATAAAATTTTGATTAATTGTGCAGCCCTAATTTGGGGCTATTTTGCTATTTTATGTCTTCTTTAGTAGAAAGAAAAACATCCAAAATACACATTTAGCTGTTCATTTTACTACACTTTAATTTCCCCTAAATTCACCAAAAGTTAGCATTAGATAATGTCTCATTTGCATATTTAAACTTAAAATTTCTGAAACATTTGCTTACCAAATGGGGAAGTTCCTTGGTGTTATCTATTAGCTCAAATTGTTACCCTATTCACCTCTAGTGTCCCCTTAAATAAATGTAGGTGCCATAAACAGTATATATTTTCAAGGAATATTATAATATATACAGCATGATAAGTATAACATCCCAAAAATGACCTTCTATTCCCTAGAGGAGAGGAACAAGGCACATTACATATTAGATCCAGCCCTGCATAATCTGACTGGGAAAAAAAGGTTTAAAAAAAAAAAGAAGGATGTAAATACAAAGCATGGATATAACCCACTTATCTATCAGAAACCAAGGCAAGTGTGTGAGACAAACTTTATATATACAGACCCAATGGTCCCAAATGGAGGAACACAAAGCGCCTGAAGAACCAGTGAGTGAAGTCCCTCTCAAGCTTTAAATGTTTCAATCTACAGGCGGCACAGAAATCAATCAGATCCACTACCATGAAGGACGTCTTAATTCCCTAAATTCTGCTCAGGGGGCTGAGAAGGAGCAAATCTCACATAGTCCTGCTTTTACATGAGAAATGTATTACTTTTTAATTTATACATTTTTTAAATTTATGTTTTCTGACATTATTTTTAAAACATGGTATCGCTGCACAGAGGAGGAGGACTGAGCAGGTACAAGGTACGCTGCCAACAATGGCCTGCAAAGGTTGCAGGTTCACCAAACTACATTTTTCTTAGATCAAATCTACATAATAGCAGGGAGGGCTCTGTAACACCGGTAGACAGTTATTTATTCCACAAGGAAATCATGGACGCCTGAAACAAAATCTGGAAATATAGGGAGCCAATAATGACTCACGTGGGAAGGAAAAATCAGATAAAACATATTCAATAAAGCCGAGCATATGGGCATAAAATTTGATACAGTAGCCAACTAGCTATTGGATCTAGCTATTGAACAGTAAGAGACACAATTATGGAAAATGCAGCTATCCATCACAGAAAGTCTTGCTTTTACCTTTTTCTATGTTTCATGGACCGCCTGTGGAAAATATCTCAAGAAAAAAAGCTCTGATTCTAAGAGACTGACACCAAATATTTGGCTGCAGAATAGCACCTGGTTGTCAGCTGAACGTGCGTCCCGGACGTCGAAACATGTTGTCACGAATGGGCCTGTTATTTTTCTAAAATGTATTTCGACACTCAGGCATTCAGCAGCTTTATACATCCTAAACAATTGTAAGAACCAAAAGCCTTTTTTCCAGCTGTCTTAGATTGCACATCGGAGAAGTTTGCTTTCAGGGCTTTCTGCCAGAAAGTCAAGTGACGTAAAGAGTGACATATTGGAAAGAAGTCGTGGTGCGTCATGAACGGGTCAAATACAGGACTTTGCCCATTTCTACTTCAACATTACTATTTTTAGACTTGAACAGACCCATTAGTGGTAACCACATATTTCAAGTTTGCTCGAACGTCCAGGAAGGACATCCAGCTGACGGCCAGGTAATGCCCCGGATGTCGGCGCAGCTTTAATTTTTGAACTATTTTTGAACCATAATGGGACATATTGACTGGACGTTCAAACTACGGTCATTCAATGTCTCAATGCTTGCTGGGAAGCCATCAATAACTTTTGATAATGCCTTTTTCCCCCCTAATGGCCAGGTGGCACTTTTGAAACTAACTGTAACTCTTGCTCAGACACTCACACTTTCATTAGCCACACACAACGCTAACCCCTATTTCCTGTCTCTCCAGAGCCTCTCCAGTCCCGGCCGGCGCTCCCCTCTTCCGACCCGCTCATGGGGAAGCCGTCGCTCCAGCTGGAACAGTCTGGGAAGAGCGCCGAGCCTCAAAAGGCGAGACACCAGCGGAGAGAGGGAGAGCTTGTTGTCCGGGGAGGGAGGAGAGGAGGAAGACGGCGGGGAGGACAAGGGGGAGGCCGGGGGAAACAACAGACTGCGGCCGGAGTCCTTGGAGCTGCTGCAGGCGTCTACTCTCTGCCCTTCCATAATAGCCGAGTACGGTGACTGTAACGGGAGGACCCTGACCTATGACCCCAACGTGAACGTCGACCCCAAGGAAGACTCCTCGCCTGAAGACGACTTGGATGATGATGTAAGTTATCACGAGTCATGGCTTTCAAAATGACATTTAGAAAATCTACAGTGAGGTTTTTAAAGGTCCCAAGAGTCATATCGCGGTGGATTTGTTTTGCAATTACAGTAAATACACAGGCCTGAGCAAGAAATGTGGTTTTTATAGGCCTGGTGACAAGTTTGCTGAGCAGTTGCGCTTCTGTGCTTTTTGCTCCCTTATGTAAATTCTTAATCTCTTAATCTGCCCTCTCCGCCTCTGTTTACATATTTTATTTCTGCTTTTTCTCTCTTGTCTTGTCTCTGCTTACTCAGTTCTTCTTTGTCTCTTTTGCCCTTTGTCTCTTTCTTAGTTTGAAATATTACAGTGTGTTGTGTTCACACTGCAAGGCCTGGAGGGACGCTAATTGTCATGCTGTAATTGATTGGCCTGGCCAGTAATTGTTTTCTCAGTGGGTACAAAACCATTTGTGTATGCACAGTCAGTGTGGTTGTACATTTGTTTGTGTTTGTGTGTGGAGAAGGGTGTACTCCCCGATGGTTTTGGATGACCTCTGTTGCGACTGCGTTGATGGTTTTATTGGCTCCAAATTGAGTTTATAAAGCCATGAAATCCACTGAAACAAAAGGCCTCTCCCCGGGCACACTGAAAACGGGAGGCTTAAAACAGATCCCCCACCAGTGTATGCGTTTACGTGTGTGTGTGTGTATATGCGTACGTATGCGCGTGTGCGTGCAAGAGTACGCATCAGTGTGTGCGTGTGACGTGCCGGCTGAGACGTGTGCACATGCATGTGGTGCTCTGCGCGTGTCTATGTCAGGGATTATGGATTTCAGCTCCAAGGATATCTGAGCAGCAGGTTCTTTTCATCCAGTTTACACACTCACACTTTACACACACGCAGGCGGTCACACCCTGCACACACACTCACACAAGCGGCAGTCTGCCAAATAAGCTGAGAGGCTCGACTTTGGGCTGTTTTTAATTAGAATGCTGAAGTACAGAAGCTGTGCACCTAAGCTTTCCTCTATTTGTTTTATTAGAAACTTTAATGAGTTTCACAACACTTTGTATTGAGCTTGTGGACTAGCTAAGTTAGGAGTTATGGTCCAGTTATCTCTACTTATGCATGAAAACACTTGTTTATTGTGCCCCCGTAGATTTAAATGTGGAAGAGCGAACATCAGCAACACGGTGGAAACTCAAATTAAACTATGCATTGTTTTTTAACTCAATTCAACATTATTTGTATAGCAACTTTCATACAAATATGCAGCCCAAAGTGCTTCACATAGCAACATGGAAACAACAAAAATTAAAACAAAAATAAATTACATTTTGCAAGACTAAAATAAAGTGTTAAAAATCAATTAAAAAAAGTCAATAGAATAAAATAAAATAAACACCAGGGATAAAAATCATGTAAAAACCAATGATTAAAATGTAAAAGCTAACACTATTACATTACTCCAAATTAAAAGGCAGATTAAAAAGAAGAGGGCTTTAATTTCCTTTTATAAAGAGAGAGCTCGCCATTCTAATATCCAGAGGCAGTGAGTTCCACTGTTCAGGGGCATAAAAAAGCAGAAGCCACTCAAACTGGTACTTTTATAGGACACATGAGGAACATTTAAAAGAAAAGCGGTGAAGGACATTTATTTGAAAGATTTTTTGGGGCCCTTTTGCCTTTATGATAGTACAGCTTGAAGATTGACAGGAAAGGAGGGAGAGAGAGGTGACGGCACGCAGCAAAGGACCACAGGTAGGATTCAAACATGGGCTGCAGCAGTACTCAGTCTATATGGGGGACACGCTCCACCTGTTGAGCGAGAGGCCCCCACCGGTGAAGGACATTTCTAATGATCTGACTGGAACATAAAATGATGGAACATCTCTGATGTAGGGGAGAGCAAGGTCATTTATAAACAAGTACAATAAAATCAATCACTTCTAGTAATTACAAAGTAATTAATGTATTTTTAATGGTGTAATTGTTGATTGGACAAGCAAATTCCTCATAGTGCAGCTATGTTTTTGTTCTATTTACCAGATGTTGTAATATATGGGATCAGTAGAGGTTCCTCTCCAGGGAAACACGTTTACTCCACAGACGAGGGTTTCATACTGTGTGCTGAATATCCTTTCAGTTCAAAAACAAGTTTTTAATGAGCACACAAAATACTTACAGTTATATTTCTCATCTGGAACTACTGTTTTCTCTGTTGTGGGTGCAGGTGTGTGAAAAAAGGAATACTGAAAATTTGAATACTGAAATTAGATTACAACTTTGAGTTTAGCTAGGGGCAGCCATCCATATTTGAAGAGGATTAAAGGTGCATTTCCCCCTTTAGCAACACTGCTACTGATCCCATAAACAATCTCACCATTCTACATAACAGATATGTATGGGAATTAAGTACAATTGCCTGAAAACTGAACATTTTTTGCAAACAATTTGTGGTATTCTACATTTTCAGAATCAGACTGACTTTGTTTGGCCTTGACTGCAAGAATATGGTGTTAATAAATGTGGATTTGGTTGTGATTGTGTAATAGAAGTGATGATAATAATAACAATGATGGTAATTTCACGTAATGATGAATTGCAAAGAATAATTGTTGCTGTTGGTGATAACGCTGGCGTCTGACCTGTCATCTCTGCAGAGTTCTTTCTGGTTGTGGGTCAAAAAAGAGCTCCGTGACATGAAGCCCCGCTGGTGCAAAGAGCATGAAGACTGGACGCTGTATTTGTTCTCTCCAGAGAGCATGTGAGTCTCACACACACACACACACAGAAACACACACACACACACCACAACACAACACAAAATGTCATCATCAATCTGTATCGTTTTAGTTTCTCTTTCCTCTATTTGCTTCTCATTGCTGTATTTAATTATCTCAGTTCCCCTTCTCTCATTTTTCTTCTCTTCTACTGCTTTCTCACTGCTAATTGTTTGGTCAATAGCTTTAACCGACCATAGACATTTTATAGATGACTCTGTGCGTGTGTGTGTGTGTATGTGTGTGTTTAGATTCCGGGGGCGGTGCCAAAGTGTGATCTCTCACAAATTGTTCGACCATGTGGTTCTGGTTTTCATCTTCCTCAACTGCATCACCATTGCTCTGGAAAGACCTGATATAGACCCATCCAGCAAGGTAACACACACACACACACGCACACACACACACACACACACACACACACACACTACCTGTGGTGTCTACATGCTTTTCAGTCATCTGTCTTTCAGAGCTGATACACTTTTCTTATTATTGAATACAACTTTCTAAACTAGCGATACTTATCGGGATATCAGGCTCCGGTTTGTTTTTTCCTCGTCCCAGTGACCGGTACATCTGGTGATGCTGTCGGAATAGTATGTTGGATATGTTTCTATTCACACACCGTCCTCGTCTGATACACGACTCTTTCTGTACAAGCGGATCTTCCAGCTCCGACATTTCATTCGCTGTCCAGTGTGACTGATCGCACACTAGCTTATTAGCTTCTCGTGCTAACCTCAGTAACATTACATGTTGCTAACGCCGTATGGCTAAAGGTTTCCGACGCTATAGTGAGTCATTATGACTAAACGTTTGCTTAAAATAAAACAGCATATTGGCTTCCCCTGCAGGAACATTGTTTTCCTATGTTTGTCGTTTGTCTCAGGAGGCTGAGCGGTAACGTAGACTCCATGTTTGCTCACGGCAGGATGAACTTTAGTGACCTTTCTTGTTTAGCTGTCGTGGTGGCAGCTGTGGCTCTTTATCACCTTCTGCTGACCCTATTGAAGCATGACACTAATGGAAGTCAATTAGAGGAATAATTTGATATTACGGTAAATTACGTGGACATATATCAATATATCGTTTGTAGTAACCAGTGTACAGCTGTTTTATATGAAGCAACAGCTGATACTTGCTCCAGTCAAAGAGAACACGTGCTGTTGTGAATACAAAATGTCCTCGACATTGTCTTTATTGTCTTTTTATACTGATCTCTCTCTCTCTTCTTTAGGAGCGAGTGTTTCTGCGTGTGTCCAACTACATTTTCACTGTGATCTTCCTGGCAGAGATGGCCATTAAGGTAAACGCCACTGGTGAAAAGATGTAGTTTGTGGTATGTGCTAAGTAGAAGTTTTAACTTTTGTGTCAAAGAGATGTTTAAATAATTCCATAATGGTTTCTGCAGGTTGTAGCTCTCGGTTTCTGCTTTGGGAAGCAGACTTACCTCCAGTCCAGCTGGAACATTCTCGACGGTTTGTTGGTGCTCGTGTCTCTGGTCGACATTCTGGTCTCTCTGGCTTATACTGGCGGAAACAAGATCCTGGGCATCCTCAGAGTCCTGCGCCTGCTACGAACACTACGCCCACTGAGGTACACAGTGTGTATGAAGGTGTTGGGTTTGTGAGGATACGTGTGTGTCTGTATGCAAGCAGCACACATACAGGAAGCATCCCACCTTATTTCATATCTCTGTCACTTGTATTTGTGTGTGTAGGTACTGGACTTCATGTGGTGGTGCTAACAAACATCTGTTTGTCTTTATTTGTGTTTTCCAGGGTGATCAGCCGAGCCCCGGGATTGAAGCTGGTTGTGGAGACGCTCATCACCTCTCTCAGACCCATCGGGAACATTGTTCTTATCTGCTGCGCCTTCTTCATTGTCTTTGGCATTTTGGGGGTGCAGGTAGTTTGCATTCACACACAGTAACACACAAACTGGTGCTCGAGTTACAATCGCACTGATCACATTGCTTTGTCATTTGTTTTTTCTACGCTCGAGGACAAAACCTTTTACTCTTTGTAGCTTAAGGCTACATCCACACTTAATATGTTTTGGTTTTAAAAAAGGATGACTTTTCCTACATTTACGCCTGGAGTCCACACTACTCCAGCATTTCCGAGTCTCTAAAACAGAGACTTTCGGAAACGCTGCTGGCCCTGTTTCAGTTTGAAAACTCCGGGGGTTGCTTTTTAGTCTGGACGGCTGGAAACTTTAGACTTTTGGAAATAATGACGCAGGCACCCATGTGTCAAGCACAAACATTACAGCTAGGCCTACATACTTTTGTGATTTCATCCTTCTTGTGAGGTCTTTCCCATTGCCATGTCTTCCTAGGACGATGGATAATGCTCACGGTACTGCTCTGATATATCACCTTTTTTTTTTACAACGACTCCCAATCTATGTATATAGCTTTATATGTGTTACTTTCAGTAGCAGTTCTGCCTCATCGTCGGTCCAAGCAAAGAAATCTCTGGTTCTTCCTCTGAAGTATTTAGTAACATCAGATAATCTGCCTCCTGTTTACACAGGCACGCACATGCTCAGTGTGTGTGAATGGTCATGTGATGCAGTTTCAGTTGTGTTAATATGGAGAGAGATTATTTCTGATACGGTGCTAAAGTGTGGACGGAGATCGTTTTCATTTTAAAACGTATTAGTGTGGATGTAGCCTAAGAGTCAGTCTGGTTGAGCAGCTGCATATGTGATTGTGACTTGAGTGGGGTTTGTAAGTGTCTTGAATATCCAATGGCCAATTGTTCCTTAAGAGTGTGAGTTTTGAAAGAATGACAATTAGATTAAGTGTGCTAAGGGACAACATGACCCCCCCAGGCCAGCTTTTAGCAGAGCACTCAGGGAAAACCTCTGATAAGAATGTGCTCTGTGAAACGTCCTTTTATTGCTGGCATTAATAGTCGAATGTTTAAAAAGCTGTAAGCTCCGGTACTGAGATAATGTGTAAATGGCAGCCAAACAGCCCTGCAGACCTTTCTTCTCTCTCTGTCTTTTGATCTCGCTCGCTAGCTGTTCAAAGGGAAGTTCTACCACTGTGAAGGTCTGGACACGAAAAACGTCACCAACAAATCCGACTGCCTGCTGGCCAACTACCGCTGGATACGAAGGAAGTACAACTTTGACAACCTGATTCAGGTACGGATTAATGAACTACAGGTGAGAGAGGGGAGGAGAGGGAAGAAGAAAGAAGATTAGTGTTCAGATTCAGACCAACACAATCTATAAAAACAAATAAACTGCCTAGAAACTACTAATAAAATCTAGCTTTTTTTTATTTCAACCTGCAGTGCAACAGTACACAACCACAGTGTGGTATATACACTCTGCTACACTGCTCTGATGAAGCCTGATGCAGAATAAAATGATGCATATCAGCCCAGTCTTGTAAATCTTCATTTATTTTCCATCCTTTTTTTGGTGGTTTTTGCACAGTGTGGTATATACATTAGAGGCTTCGGTTTTTCAAAGGCATTTATGGAGACAGGAGTACGATGATATATTTTTAATTACATTTGACAGAGTTACTAGACAGTAGTAACTCACTTTAAGACTGTGATTATCTTTATTGTTGTACATTACATTATTTTATATTTAGAAGATTTGAAATATGGTATACCTGTCTACCTTGCTTTATAAATTATTATAAATGATAAATAGTAGTATTATATTCAAACTGACTCAGCCTGAATATGCATCTTTTTTATTATCATTGAGAGGAAACATGACATACAGTAACAAGTTTCTGGGTGTAATAATATCCCCGTGTTTTGACTTATTTCTCTGTGTTTCGTGTCCAGGCTCTGATGTCTTTGTTTGTGCTGTCCTGTAAGGACGGCTGGGTCAACATCATGTATGACGGGCTGGATGCAGTGGGAGTGAACCAACAGGTAATGATGTGAGGAGTGTGCTCGAGCCATTCTGCAGAATTGATATCAAGCATTTGTTGATGGCTCAGCTACATAAAACCTGATCCACACTGACACTCCTCTCTCTCCAATTATACAACACATTATACTGGATGTCACTTGACAAAATAATATAGGGAACCATTTTCAGAAAACTGCAATTCATGCTGCTCATTATATTGTAAGCTTACTCTCAGCTAAGTGCACTCTGTGCAGATATATATATATATATATAAAATATCACATCTAATTCAGCATCATCTGTAATATAAATGTACTGTAGATAGGCTTGATATATATTTAACTTAGAGAACAGTAGCACTATAATCTCCAGTGGAAGCTTTGACAGCAAGATGTCCAAATAACTGCCCTAAAAACAGCCTAAATACTCTTTGGAGTATAAAGTGAAAAGGAGACAGAGTGGGATTTCTTTCAAAGGAAAAAAAACGAAGCAAATTTAAATGGCAGTGGTGTAGTTCTAACATACTCTCAGCAAAAGCAAGGCTGTAAAGGTGAGTTTATAGGAGGCACTTCAAAGCTTCAATTGATGAGGCTGTCCTCGGATCCAGGACTGCCTGTGGTGTAATAGTGGAGTTTTATATTTGCAACAACATAATAAATCCAGTGACTAGAAACCAAGGGATCAAAGCATTTATTTGTGATATCATCAGGAGAAATCTTCAAACTGCTACACTGACAGTGAAATTATCCTTTTGAATTCACACTGAGTACGTTTACATGCACACTAATATTCCACTATTATTCAGAATATGACAATATTCTGAATTTGATACAGGTCATGTAAA
>JAOVVB010190046.1:0-11075 GCA_028570985.1 Heterobranchus longifilis | reverse complement strand
TTTCTTTCATACACAGGTGGGGTTCTTTGGCTAACTATAGCAGCTATTGTCAGCTAAATTATCTTACCTCAGACCAGTCTGAAAGTTTGAGTGTAACCTTAACACGGTAACAGTAATAAATGTTACATATAGTGATAATTTTTCAGTCATGTGTGACTTAGGTGAGTGAACGTGTGTATACAGACTTTGTATTTAACGTCATTTTCCCTTAAATGCACGAGGAGGATGAACCGTCATCAGCGGTGTGGGAGCTCAAGACGAAGCTGACTGACAGCTGCTGAATACACCGGTGACCTTTGGGGGAGGGGCCAAGCAAACTTCAACCCAGCAGCTGGGTTACACAAAAACAACCCAATTCTCTGCAAATAACCCAGAAAAATGACCCAACAGATGCAACCCAGCGTTTGGGTAGAAAAAAAACATTTTTTGGGTAGAAAAAACAACCCAGCGTTTTTTAGTGTGAAAGACTGTAAAAAGTAGAAGTAAAATAATGAAACAAATTGTAAAAGAAAAGAAAAAAGAGGTAATGAAATAGAAAGTATTAAAAAGCAAAAATTACAAGAGATAAAGTGTTTTAAGACAATTTACCCTTTTGCTTACAGTAAGTTTTATTAAATAAATAACTCAATAATGATTGTTAATTAATATTAATTAGTATTATTTAATAAAGTAATGTTAATAAATAATTATGATTAAGACTGGTTGGTTCTTAATATGGCTGGACAGAGAGGAGCGAACACTGCAAAAGTTATTAGACAACACACATTATAAATAGAATGTAATAACTTTCAGCATTTTTTTTATTTTTGGAGTTTTATGGATAAAGAAGAGATCATGTTATAACCATGCGAGTAGCTGCCCTGCTCTGCAACTTAAACTAGTTGCTAATACTGCAACTCCGTATAATGCAAGTAGTCTACACAAATAAAACATGGAAATACTGCAGGATTACAAAATACGAGAAAGTTAAAGGACGTGCCGAAACTTTACTGTACATGCTTCTTATATAAACAATGTCGTAATTGGTGTGAAACACAAACCAAATGCGCAAGAGTTCACACCTGTATCAGCACTCTCAAAATGATCTGCCAGTCATTTCTGTAACAAGTAAAAGTACAGGTCTTTGGTCTTGGCCATAGTGGAGTTTGGAGTGTGACAGTTTGAGGTTGTGGACAGGCGTCTTTTATACTGATAACGAGTTCAAACAGATGCCATTAATACAGGTAACGAGTGGAAGACAGAGAAGCCTCTTAAAAAAGAAGTTACAGGTCTGTGAGAGCCAAAAATCTTGCTTGTTTGTAGGTGACCAAATACTTATTTTCCACCATAATTTGCAAATAAATTCTTTAAAAATCCTACAATGTGATTTTTGGATTATCTTTTCTTATTTTGTCTCTCATAATTGAGGTATACCTATGATGAGAATTACAGGCCTCTCTCATCTTTTTAAGTGGGAGAACACGCACAATTGGTGGCTGACTAAATACTTTTTTGCCCCACTGTAAGTTGTTTACATTTGTAGACTCCAGACATGTCTTCAGGTGGGTGAAAAGTAAGTAGGCATTAAACATTGGTAATAAAGTCCATATTTCTAATAAATTTATTGTAAAAAATTGTAAATGTACTTTATTTCACAGAAAAATGAAAGCAAATCTTTAAATTTCAACGTAGGCACCAGTGGCGTCAACCAGTTTCCTCAAATGGCCAGGGATTGTTTGGGATTTTTCTGAGAACCACCTGAATCCATGCCTCTAAGTCCTCCAGTATGCGATGCTTTGTCCTGTACACCTTTTTTGCGTAGCGCCACAGGAAAAAAATCACATGGAGTGAGATCTGGACTTCTTGGAGGTTATTCATGAGGTCCGTGTCAAAATGGGGTAGTGCACCAGTGCTAAACTATTTAATTTTCACCCTCCCTCTATTATAATGTTAAAACATTATGGATGCAAAAGCATATTGTGATACAACAATTGTTTTCTACTACAGCAATAATAATTTTGTAATAAAAATCTTCATCCAGTAAAAGAAAAACTTTTTCTGAATGATTAAAACTTATGATAATTAGAATTGATGAAAATTTTCATTACCAAAACCAAAACAGAACTAAAACAACAGTTTATATTAAAAGAATAAATAAAAGTCTTTTCAACCCAAATTAGATATTTATACTAGTATAAGATAATTAAAAGATATTGGATTTGCTATGGCCTGCAGGTGCCACATTAAACTCCCTACATATCCACAATTTCAGTCAAATAATATTGGAAGGAATGGGGGAAGGGGTGGGAAGAGGCGGTACTGCATCCAGACACTAGAGGGGGTCAGGCACATATTGGTTTCCCTTTTTAACTGGTGAAATTTTGGCCAGCATATACTGTATATAATCACTGCTTCAGTCTGCTACTTGTGATAAACTCTCTTACAAATCTATTGCCCAAGGCCTGCCATTATGCAGCTCTGTTGTGCTTTATACATATCTACTCCATCTGACCATATTTACAGTACATTTACTGTACATCCTTGAGTTTTAATTCTGACCAGGTAAAAATTCCCCCATGCACATTCTGCTGCCTTCAAGCATTGTATGAAAGGTATAACTTAAATGGAAATAAATAAGCAACAATATGCATTTTGTTCATTCATTTTTGTTAGCATGCAGAAATGCTATTTAGGCTAGATTGTATGTGTAGCATTTATTGTACTGAACTATCTGGGCCATTGGATTTAAAATAGCACTGGCCCATGTAGTGTTTTATATTGTTGTTAATAGGCAGGAAAGTTGAAAGGCTCCTTTGCTGCTCTTCTCTGAGTAAGTACATTACACTGATGGAGGATAGTAGACAGTAGGTCTGTGAAATGCTGGTCTTTAAAGACACTTTAACAAGCTCATTATCCCATAAAGGGAGCTGCAGTTTTTCATTTGCTGCTCAGAGAGTCTGTAGTTCTTTTAGAGACAGCAGCAGTATAGGATTCCTAGAGGGAGCTGTCAATTTCTTTTCTTCTGAAACATTACAGTAACTGCATGTAACTGCATATCGATCTTCAAAAATTATTTTTGACAGTAAAAAGTGAAACGATTTATAAAAGCTGGGATATTCACAGTTTAGTTATAGCAGTTGTAATTAGAAGTTTTAAGCATAAACGCCTCAGGATTTGTATAAATAAGTAATATAACTAATATTTTAGAAAACCTTTTTTCTTTGCATCAGTCTTCTACTACTATGTTATGCAGGATAAAGATTTCATGTAACATTGGCATCTAAGATAATAGCAGTCAGATAACACCATAGTTACCCCCAAAAGGGCAAAATCTTGTTACTAACCACACACACACACACATATAAGATTATATAAACTGTCTACAACAAATTCTTCGATGATTCAACTGATCATCAATGATCAGTTGTATAGATCATTTTACTGATTCTCATTAAGGCACTGAGGTCTTGGTGAAGAAATCAGAAAAGAAATTAAGCAGCCTGTGAATAGATAAAAGGTTGAATGAAAAACAGTATTCCAGCCATACAAGTCAATGGCCCATCAAGGAAGTTGTCGTAGCAACCATGTCTGAGTTTTTGAAAAGAGCTTTTAGCATGGACAAAAAATGTACTTTATGATAGACGGTAAACATCAGTTACATCTTTATTTTTATGTAAGTGCAAAAGTTCATTTTCATCCATGGCATCATATCTGAATTGTGAATAAACACTAGCTTCTTTTCATCTCTTGATTAGAAGTGCACTGTGCAGTAATACATATACCTGGCTTTATTAAATCTTTTTTTTTCTTAGTTATCCATATTTTAAGCAATGGAATAAACAAGGAATAAATTACTGGAAATCTAGTGGAGTAAATGTAGGAAATTAAGTGTAGTGATGTAGTGGTTAAATGTTGTTAATTTTTTTCTTGTTTCTTGAACAAGTTAAAATTTATATGTGGCAATGCAAACTGTAAGTCACAATTAGCAGATATGTACTGGAAAAATAGGGACAAATTTTAGAAGGGTCAAATATTGATGCTGCATCAAGCCAAGGAAACTAAGGAGATTTTACATGACTGAAACTGGGATAAGAACCCTTCACAACATTTAAAATCCTAATAGTACTGACCCATCAAATTTGTGGAAGAAATGTGGTTTGAAAAAAAAAATCATGAATGGAGATCACTTACACACATGTGAAGTTGCGTGGAAAGAAATTAACAGTAAAAACTACAGCTATGATTAATGTCTAGCTTCAATTTGCTAGGGAGCATAAAGATTGGAATTTAGAAAAATGGAAAAGGTCATGTGGTCTGATGAGTTCAGATAGACCCTATTCAAGAGTGAGGGATGCATCAGGGTAGGAAGGGAAGTGCAAGAAGCAATGCACCCATCATGCATAGTGCCCACTATACAAACCTCTGCAAGTAGTGCTGTGATCTGGGGCTGCTTTAGATGGTCAGTTGTAGGCTCAGCAACATTATGTGGTCAGTTTATGACCTCAATGTACTTAATGACCAGGTTATCACACCAACGGCTTGATTATTCCATGATGGCACATGCATATTCCAGGACTTGGAATATGTTGTGAAAGAGTGACTCTTGGAGCATGAGGAATCATTGTTACACATGAACTGGCAAAATGGGTCCCCATCAAATCATAAAGACCAAGAAACAATGTGTGCATTTTGTTCATTTGCAAGGCTTCAACAAAAAAGGTGACATACTGTGGTCACATTAATCCTTTGACTAAATCGAATGAGACACACAATGCTCCTCTCACACTCTGGACTAGAATGACTCATCTTGAAGCCCTACTCTTGCTCAGTTTCCCCTGCTCACCTGGGGCTTTATGCACTTGTGACCCACCTCCTGCAGCTGTGAATAATCCTACCTGAATGCTTTAAAAACATACACTTCACAAAAACAATTACTGGCTTATATACCACCCTGAAAATTTAGAGAGACGTTTTGTAATGTGGTTATGCTACATCCTTCTCTACATGCCTTAATCTACGCCTTAATCTATGGCCAAACCATAAATACTACCTGCCCCAAAAAGTTGGAATATTTTGCACATTACATTAGACTGCCTTTAACTTTTATTAAAGGCATTCACTATGGCATGGTTTCGAAAATGAATGCTCATGCTTTCACAACTCCCACGCTTTCAAATTTTGAGCCAAATGAATCTTATTATTGTCATTCTGAAATATGCCTGTGACATCAAGGACCAAAAAGAAAATTAATTAATTAGCATATTCTGGTAGTCAGCTGACTATATTTTATTGCCACATTTCATAGTAGCGACCCCAGATCAAAAAACTGCTTCCAGTGCCTTATACAGTTTGTACTATGCATGATGGGTGCATTGCTTTTTACCCTGATGTGCCTATCACTTTGGAATGAGTTAAATATGAACTCATCTAACATGACCTTTGTTTATTACGCCAAGCCCTTTTACAAATTGCAAAGTTGCAAATCCAAGCAAAGTAAAGCCTTTTTTCTGATTCGCTTCACTAACAAGTAGTTTTCTTGTCACTACACAGCTGTTTAATCACAATCCTGTGAGCTCTTATTACAGTGTGTATGTATGGAAATGCTTACTTTCACTATTCACTATACTTTCACTAAGGATTTTACTGTTGCTTTTTTACATGGTATATCTTTTTCACTATGGTTGTTTGAGAAAGGAATCGTTACCAGCAGATACCTATTAATCACTCCAGCAATTATTCAAAGACTGTTAAATATTTACTTATTTAAATCTAAATCTAAAATACTTTCCAGTACGATGCTTAAAGACACCACTGGCGTACACAGTTACATTACAATAACATAATTAGTTTCATAATACTATTATAATATTAATATTAGTACAGTAGTATGTGGTTAGAGATGTAGCACTAGTTTCTGAATGTATAGGCTATACTTATACATATTTATTAGTATTACAGAATTGTTAGGCTAATTGATTTTTATTACATTTACTCAGTTTTAGGCAACTGAGGAAAACCTCTTGCTCTCAAAAGACTGAAGTAGTCACCTATATAATTTCTTGTTGCAGGAGATGTTGCTGCACAGTGTGCTATGGCATGGTGAATATATTGCCTTGGCCTTAAGGAACCTTCATAATGCACAAGAAAGCTTTCTGTGCAGTACACAGGTACAGTTTTACTTGTAATATTTACCACTTCTATTATTGTCAGCTGAACGTTTTTGACTCTATGATAGTAACTGCTCTTTACAACCACCTACTCAGTCTGCCAAGACTGCTTAATAATGCTAGTGGTCATCTGACCCATGCCTGTTGTCAGGGGAAATGACCAGAGTGGTTCAGTTGATACGGCATGGCCAACTTTGGCCCATCAGCAAAACCTTTACCTACTTAGTTGTGTCTTGAACAGTACACATAAGCAGTTGTACAGGATATGTTTGGCTGATATCTTTACCCAACATAGATTTTATTCAAAATGTCGTCCAAATGTAAAATTTACAAAAAAATAAATAAATAAACAAATAAGCAAATGAAAAATAAAAATACATTTGATATTAATGTCTACATCCAAGTCTGTAATGAGTCAGAATCAAGATATGACATTTATTTTTTACAACAGGGTCATGGCATGTTTATGAAGCTTCCTAGGTAACATAATTTAAAGCATCAACATTATAAATAATGACCATAGTTATCACAGCCATAAATAATCTTTTGTTTTGGGGACTAAAACAATAAGACTAAAAGATATCGCAGAGATGTTTCACAGAGGAGGTTTACTTGTAATCAGGACACATTAGTGAATACCCAGATGTGACCAGATGCAGATCTGTTAGCTATTTAGAATAAGAGAAAGGAACTCATTGACCACTTCATTAGGTTAATCTATTCAACTGCTGCTAACTAAAATATCAAATCAGGTAATAACATGGTAGCAAATGGATGTAGTCATGTAGACATGGAGAAGACGATCTACTGAAGTTCAAACCAAGGATCGGAGCAGGGAAGAAGGTTGATTTAAGTGACTTTAAAAGTGGCATTGCAGATGGTGGAAGACAGGCTGATCTGCATATTTACAAGACTGCTGATCTACTTGAATTTTCAAGTTCTGTTTGGTGCACTTAGTGTTTATCACTTTTGCCTCTTAGCTCCATGGTTTAAATCTCACCTGTGTGTGTGTGTGTGTGTGTGTGTGTGTGTGTGTGTGTGTGTGTGCGTGTGCATGTGCCCTGCGATGGGTTGGCACCCCATCCTGGATATATCCTTTCGGGTCATTGTTGTGTTGCATGACCCAATTATGACTAATCTTTGGCTGTCTGACAGATAGCCTTACATTTTCATCTAGAATAGTCTGGTATACAGAGGAGATTCGAAGGTGGCGCTGGTGTTAGGCTGCTGTGACAACTACCTGAAGTTTATAACCATCAAATGTCATCCTTCGTATCTTCCTCAGGAATTTACTAGTCAGCGATGTGTACATTCCATCTCAGGCAGCCACGGACACTGCCTTGAGGCTCTCACTGAGAACCAGACACAACACTATGACGCTGTGCTCTTTGTAGATGGGGATGTTCACAGTGCCACCCTCAAATGCACAGCGCCAAATCTTTATCATATCACCTGCCCCATCAGGGGTGAAAGGACCCTAGATCACTGTTACATCCCATTTAAAAAAAAAAGGCTTAAACAGGAAGCCAGGGCTCAGAGGTAGGTTGCACACTGGACTAATCAATGGATGATGCAGACGGGGACATGTTACAGCACAGCACTGATGAGATCAGTGTGTTCATAGAAGTGGTTGTTGGATTTATCGAGAAACTAGTGGATGATACCGTCTAAAAAACGACCATCAAAATGTTTCCCAAGCAGAAGCTGGGATGGATAAAACCATCCGAAATGCTGTGAGATCTCGCACAAGTGCCTATAACATGGGACATTAGTCGGGGAAAAAAGTTTGCAAAGTGATGAACGAGGCAAGGCAGCACTACAGGAGGGAACTAGAGTCTCAGCTTCAGTAAAGAAAAGGAGGTAAAAAAAGGTCTTGCGGTGTCTGCCACCTCAGATGCTTGAGAGACTTTAGACTGCCCTTTGAGGTGCTTAGGAACTTTTACTCCTGCACCATAGAGACCATACTGTCGGGAAACATCACAACCTGGTTCAACCTGAGCTCTACAGAGGTGCAATCAGTTGAGCGCATCATCTGCACCGAGCTCCCTGACCTGCGCTCAATCTACAGCACGCAATGCTGGACCAAGGTCAGGAAGATTGTTAAGGACCTCAGCCACCCCAACAACAGATTGTTCTCTCTGTTGCAGTCAAGAAAGCACTTCCATTCCCTGAAGGCCAACACAGAGAGACTGAGGAGGAACTTCTTCCAGCAAGCTATTTGGGTCCTTAACCAGTACACAATGAAGAACAAAACAACCAGATCTCTTTCTTTTTGCTCACTCACACAATAAACACTCTCCCTACATTTCTGCTAACACATCAAAGTCAGGATGTAGGACAGTACACATCCAGTTGCACATTTGCACACTTCCTGATCTGTTGAACATTTTTTGTTCTTGTTTACACACTGCTCATTTTTTACACAAATAAAGACTAGCTGCTCTCAGAGTTGTTAATTCCTTCTGTAAAGTCTGTGATTTATCCTTCTGCATAATTTAAAAACTTTTGCACTTTTATACACTTCTATTTTAATTCTATTATATTTAGCAACAAATATTGTAATTGTTCCAGCTTAAAATATTTTTTATATATATATTTTTTTTAACTTTTTACTCTATTGATATATTTTATTTTAATTTAATTGTTCTCTCTAGTGCAATTCATTTCTCGCAGAGAAATCATTCTTTTTAGGTCACATACTGTATAAGCATTTCACTGCATTTCATACTTTGTCTGGCTCTGTACGTGACAAATTAATTTTTAATTTACATTTGAGTTCATGGTCGACTCAATGATTGCAAGGTGTCTAGGTCTTCCACACCATGCTTAACAGTGGCTATGAGGTCTTTCTGCTGAAATGTTTGGTTTCCACCAAACATGGCACTGTTCACAGACGAGGCTTTCTCCTGGCAACCCTTCCAAACAACCCATACTTGTTCAGCACTAATTGTGCTGTTATGGACTTTAACATTTAATATGCTCAGGGAAGTCTCTAGAGTCTGAGGTCTAGCTCTTTTTTTTTTTTTTTTTTGTATGTCTCTGATCATTGCATGGTCTGACCTTGGGGTGAAAGCGGTGGGACATCCCCTCCTGGGAAGACTGGTAACTTCAAATTGTTTGGAAATGGTTTTAGAACCCTTTCCAGATTGATGTGCAGGAACAATTGCTCCTCTAAGACCATTGGATTTTTATTATGTTTTTCCACAAAAAAAATAACAAAATTAAAAGAGGGTGTACTAACCTTTGAGCATGACTGTACACTACATTATGCCGCAGACAAGAATTATATAAAACCAGTCTGCACACCTTCACAGTGAAATAGTTTATGCTTGACATCTGACTGGGGGGTGAGGTCAGGTCCTGATGTAAAAACAGAGATAAATGAACAAAAGATACAGCTATGTTATCACTTCATGAATATAATACGTTTTGTGCCAAAATATACAGTATAAAAACTCATGCATCTCGGACGTGTATGTACGTTTGTTGACAGGGCATAGCTCAAGATGCACTTGTTCCCAGTAGTAAAAAGGAAGTTGTGTTGGGCAGTTGAAATGGGTCTCTCGATGGAGGAAAAAGTGTTCATAGTTGGTTATTATTTCCCCTCATACGGAAGTGATCGTGAATGGGGACAGTGTTTGAAAAAGGTTTCAGAACAATTATTTCCCATACCCATCCTATTCCCCCGATATTACACTACCTAATGCCCATTAAAGGAGAATGTTATAGGAGAGTGTGAAGATCCGCCAATAACTGTGCCTGTATTAAGCGAGCGAATCATTTCCTTTTTCGGGAATCTGCAGCAACCTTTGTTCAGGGATATGATTGAGAATCTGCGTGAGCGATATGAACACTGTCTACAGCAAGGCAGTGCACAACACTTACATTACGCATACCGTGGTAAATCAATACGCTAATAGTGTGTATGTGAGTCTCTTTCTGGAGAAATAAACTCACAGATGACAACAAGGTAATATTGTTTGTCTTTTCATTGTAGTACTATATATTTTGGTGCATACTGTATAGAATATCACTTGTTTGTTAACCTGCGTTGCTGACTTGGTAGCTTACATAACACTGCATAGGATTTTACACAGTTTCACAAAACAATGTCTGTAGACTTCAGCAAAACAATATAACCTAACTAGCACATCATTGATTTGGTTTACTTTCACTGAGGTGTCATCATAAATGGCTTTGGTAATTGTACTGAGGTCCAGAGCCATATTAGGGGAATTTCCAGTGCTGTAGGCTAGCTTAAAAAACATTATGTTGATATTTGCATCTTTTGTGATATTTTGAGTCTTTTGTGGTACATATGCTTAGAATTGGTCAACAATGTTCCTTTGTAAATTTATGCTATTCTATGATAATTTATTTGCTGTTCCAAAAGTCCCTGAAATGATGGTAACAGTGGTATGAAAGGGTCCTTTCTTCTTCTTTGGTGGGGTACTGAAAGGGAGTTCACCCAAGGCACCATACACATTAGAATCGGAGGTAAGAGGCCTCTTCATTCAGGTGGAAGTGCTAGTAAGGCTTTTAATGCTAATCCCTGGTGCCTGAGAGGAGTTTTAGTGCCCTGAGGAGTCTTAAGACATAGCTTAGATGATCAATGAGTCAAATAAAGCTAAATAATGTGGCCATATGTCATGTGCATCAGGAGAAACTGGACAGACTGGACCTTGAAGGAATATGCCTGTCTTTTATCGAAATCAATGATAGGCTAAAAATCCCTTTGGATACTTTTCTTGAAAATGATTTGGTCTCCTTCAGTGATGACTCCATAGCTATGGCTATGGTCTGGTTGAATGTTTTGGTAGCCTTCCATAGCTGCTCTTTCTGTAATACTTTAGGTGGTAAATACTGGTAGTAATATAGTACTTTTATAGAAAAGTAAATAGTAATATATTACTTTCACTGAAAAATAAC
>JAOVVB010190035.1:0-11076 GCA_028570985.1 Heterobranchus longifilis | reverse complement strand
ATTCAAAGCAGAGTATTTTTTGTATATGTTCAACATTTCTGGAGGGTGGGGGGGGGTCTTTAAATTACTACAACAGACTCATCAATCCTAAATGATACGCCACTTTGCAGTTCAAAGGTTTGGCCCTTGAAGCCCACTTCAGTGTCAGCCAAGTGTGACGGTAACGGCGGCTGCAGTGTGACACATCGCTGATACTCTCGCAGATATAAAATATAGTCAAAACAAACTGAAGCCCGGGAGGAGGAGGAGGAGGAGGAGGAGGAGTAAAGAAAGAAATATGTGCCTCATGGTGTATCTGTGCCACACCCTCTCTAATACAAAACACTGTCGATTTCTCTCCCCGTCTCATTCTTTCACACACACAAACACCACTTGCGTGTCACCGCAAACACCTTCAATCGCCCCGTCAGATCGGCCGCCACAGCGTTCCCAATACCCACAGAACGGCGCCACTGTTATTTAGAGTTACGACTCAAAAAAAAAATCGGAGGAAAGAACACGTTGTACTGATGTCTAAAGCTCTGCTGTGACAAAGCTCTCAAATATTCACCGACGCGTGTTTTCTGCTCGTGGTCCGTTCTGGTACACTCTGTCTTCATCTCTTTCTCTCAGATTGTACACTAAGTAGTTTGTGTTCCTCTGTATATTCTAGCTCAATTATGTAATTTAGCACCCGTGTGTGTGTGTGTGTGTGTGTGTGCGTGTGTGTGTGTGTGTGTGTTCAGTAGCCATGGCAACAGCACAACATATCGGCGACCACAGAACCGCACTGGGGCCACGGGCACTGCCAGGGTTGTGCCAAAGACTAATCCATGCCAGAGGTGACATGAGCGAAGGAAAAGTGAGGCGGGTGGAGACAACATGACACACACATGCAAAAATCACACACACACACACACACACACACACACACACACACACACACACACACACACACACACACACACACAGCAGCGTATTACTCTCTCCTCTCACTCCTTCCTTTTTAAAACACAAGCGCACACACTGGATATCCTCCCATTCTTCTTGGCTGGAGCCTCCCATGGCAATAGCAGTAGGAATCCATTCTCCACGGATGCTGGGACAGCTGTGCTGATATTGAATGAGACACAGTTGGTTCTGCCTCTCTCTGCGTGCAGAGAGAGATAAAAACTACATGCTACTTAATTCAAATCTATATCGCCTGCTGCCAAAATGCGCCCAGCTCATCCCGTCTTTGTCTCCGCCACCAAAAGAGAGGGCTCCGAATTTCTTTGCAAAAAAAAAAAATATATATATATATTGCTGTAAATTCGCTCCTGCTGACGCACGGTGGCCCCCCCCCCCAGTCACCAGCTGACAATAAACACAGAACATTTATATCAAGACGTTAATCAAAGAAACCTTCATGAGCCTCTGTGCTTTAGAATGCAAATAATCCACAACGTGCTACCAGTTTTGAAGCTGCAAAAATAACATAAATCTCAGATTTGAAGCTCTGGGATGTTTTATGGTGGACACACGCTAGAGGATGGTGGGTATGATTCGCCCCTCACAACAATCGCAGTGTTCCCAATTCAACGCTGGGCGGAACCGTCGCCCCGACTTCGAATCGTAAATATCAAACATCGGAAAGGTCTTCTGCCTAGTCCCGCCCTACTATGCCAGATTGGCTAATACTACTGTGATGTGATTGGATATTACTACTGTGATGTGATTAGCTAGTACTACTGTGACATGATTGGCTAGTACTCCTTGCCTCGATGTGTCATTGCTGGTAAGCTAGCTAGCTAACTAGCCAGCTAACTAACTAGCCAGCTGCTAAATAAGTAAAATTCAACAGCTTAATGTTAAGGCTTCATCCACACACTCTTGTCACAGTGCAACAAGCTAGCTAGCTAGCTAACTAGCCAGCCGCTAAATCAGTACAAGCGGTGTCCTCGTAAAAGCCTTCAATTTTACTTTAATCAATTTTAAATACATACTCATCTGTGTTTATTATCTACGCCAACCATTTAAGTAAGTTACTACGAGCAACCACGGACGCATTTGGCTGAAAGTCACCAGTTAACACGGTCACTCTTTAAACCGAAACACCGGTATAGGTAGCCTACCAGATGTACTCGGCCTGCCGGATCAGCTCTGGGTCCTGCGTTTACAGACACGTGACAATCACAATTATATGATTGACTTTAGGTCAGAAACGGTGTTTACAGTGACAGCAACATGCTTTCCTGCGCTGTGACAAGAGTGTGTGGATGAAGTAAAGTTGATTGGCTAGCTAGTTAGCTTGTTAATTCCTCCATGCTTTAATGCTACACTGGTTACAAAATGAAAATGAGCCAAACAAAGTTGTAACTCATCTGGCGATAGCAATGTGCTTTCCTACGATGTGCCAAGAGTGTGTGGATGAAACATTAAGTTGTTGAATTTTACTCATTTAGCGGCTGGCTACTTAGCTAGCTAGCTTGCTATCAAGGACTCGCAAAAGCAATGAGTACTAGCCAATCACAGCACAGTAGTACTGGCCAATCACAGCACAGTAGGGCGGGATTAAGCGGAATGCCTTTCCGACATACAGCCAATCATAAGGTGTCATGTCAACGCAAGACCCCGAGCCGATCCGGCAGGCCGAGCACATACAGTACCTACACCGGGTCGCGTCACCAACACGTTAGCTTGTAGCAGTAGCTTGCACTATCCCCATTAGAGACAAACAATAACATTTTATTTCCAGCTTGCGCTGCAAAATGTATAAGCCATGCTTATTCTGTCTTCTCAGCCGTGACTTCATCCACAGTTATTTTTCTCTACAGCACACACAATGCAACCAACTGACGACGACAGTCCGCCGCCATGTTTGTTTTTATCTAAAGTCACGTTTGATCAGTTTCTGTGAGATCCCAAGTCTCTGGAATTGCCACTCTGAAATCGTTATGGATAAACACCAAGTGTGTGGTCCTGCGTCTTGACTGAATTGTCTGATGTGTGCGTATTTAGCATTAAAATACCAAAAATCTGTTAAATCTCACGTTTTGTCTGTGGTCTCCCACAGTTTTTAAAACTCCTGTAGTGTGCAGCAGGCATTAGCAGGGCTGCCTCCTTGTTTTCAGCGGCTGGCGCCAATGGAAGGAAGGGCAGAAATACAGAAAAATGCCACCTTAAATGAGCCAAGCCAGAGTTCAATGTGTAAAATACTTTTAATGATGGCAGTTAGTTTTTGCGGTGGATTGGCCTGTAACTGGCTGTGCGGTATGAATGAATAAGTAAAAAGAACACGGTGTCCCAGGCAAAGCGTCTGGCATCATGACCTCCCGGTGTCCCGTGATGAGGGGAAAAGATCCGGCACGGCACAAAACAGCAGCGCAGCCAATCAGGGACTCCGATTTCACCCCGTATACTCCCTGCCTGTCTGTCTATCCCTTCTTACACGTGCGCGCACACAACTCGGTTACAAGAGAGCACAATAGATCAGCCATACCTGTCAATCAAGTGTGCTATGAGTTCATTCTTTCTGTCTGGGGTCCAAAAGCAGAGTGCTTTACTGGCTGCCGCACACAAACTAAACGTCTCTTTGCTGTTTGGCATCAGTGACTTACACTGGGGCCGTATATATAGAATTAAGACCATTAAACTTGTGTGCAATTGAACCAGAACCAACAGTGATACCATAATCTAATATACCTATCTGAGAAATTTAATACAGGCAATAAGACCAATTCTGAAGTCTTTGCAATGTGACTTTGGCGCCAGTGGCGGTTCTAGACCGTTGCAAGTGGGGGTGCCAGGCTGGGGCCGCATGCAATTTTGCAATATATAAACCCCTAGAGACCCACGGGAGCGCCGGCGATTGCGGCCGACATTAGCCTTACTGTCTTTAAGAGGCCGTAGCGAGATGAACATCCATTGGTACCAATGTAACACATTTGCACCGCAAGAGAAAAACTGCATGATTATTGCTCCAAACTCCATGGGATTAGCATAAAGTGGGCATGTCTGTAAAGGGGGGGACTTGTGGGTACCCATAGAACCCATTTTCATTCAGATATCTGGAGGTCAGAGGTCACGGGACCCCTTTGAAAATGGCCATTTCGGGTAGGGATGGGACAATAATGGATTTTATTGTGGATCGCAATAAAAACACTCAATAAGTTGATCGTGGTGGATTTCCATTATCGGGATAATCGTGAATATTGTGAATATAATAAGAAATAAATAAGTAGTAAATAATAATTAACTCACAATTTTTTATGGGTAAAAAGTCGTAGTGTTTTGAGAATTTGTTTTTTTATGTTTTGGGGAAAAAAGTCCCAACAAAGCAAAATGTAAGGTACGGTGATTCCAGTGTGTTTTAGTGTCGTTTTAAAAGAGTTTTAAGCATATTTAGTTGATTATTGGGATAATATTGTGGATCGCAATTATTTTGGCCAGGATAATCGTGACATGAAATGTTCATATCGTCCCATGCCTAATGCCGTTTTTTCCATCTGCAGAATTTTCATGACATGGTCGGTACCAATGGATTCCTGAGGTCGTTTAGTTGCATATGATACTAACATCATCACTCTAGCTTAATGCCCGCTACGACCTTTTAGAGACAGTGATGTCGGCACGGATCAAAATTATTTGGCTTAATATTAGCGGGGCGCTGGACCCCCCTGCCCCCCCCCACTTAGAACCGCCAGTGTTTGGCGCTCGCTTTTAACATGAAACGGCAGCGATTGGCTTGAAAAGGACTTTGTTAAAGGATAAAGGTGAGACACAGTCGCCTGGAAACTGGCATCCCGGCTAATCCAGCGATAACCACTCGCAGGCCTAATTGGCATGAAGACACCAAAAGGTTTTAGGTGCATGTTTGCATGTCCGTGTGTGTGTGTGTATGTGTGTGTGTGTGCGCTTGTGCACACGCATGCATGTCTATGTGTCTTTAATTCAGAAAAATCCAACATTTTCCTGTTTATTCAGACTGCGGTTCCATCAGATTTTAATCCTCGGAACAGCTGTTCCAACTCATTTCGCAGGCCTTGGGAAGAACCGGAGCGGGGGCAGAGGGGAGAGGGGAGAGGAGGGGGGAGAGAGGGGGGGGGCACCTCATCATCAAATACGTATAAATGTAAAGTTAAAAGCTTCAAAGTCCAGATATTGATTACATTAATTTAATCCCATTTTCACGTGAAAACAAACGAGCTCATGCTTTGATATTTTCATTGAAAACACTGCTCTCCGATAGTGGCCCGATAACGAGCGGCGGTGACGTAATCAAAATATAATACATCCTCTTGGAGCAACACACGGCGCTGATAAAGAAAGTTGCGGCGCTTCAGACTGGGGGGGGGGGGACAGAGCAATAAGTCCTGCACGCTGAGACGCTGACCTCAAAGCTGAGGTGACAGAGAAAACAAGAATATAAAAAGTAAAAAAAAAAAATGTTTAGCATATTCCGTCATAGAGCGATTTAAAGAGATTGAACTGTCCGGTAATTAGTCTCCACCTAAACAAACAGGAACTTGCAGCTGCATGAGAAAGACGTGTGAGGCCGTAAGGAAAAGTGCAGCGCGAGTTACAGATTGCACTGATGCAAAAACAGAATAAAAAAGGACACATTTCAAAATGAAGGCTGGTATCTTAAAATCTAGGGCCGTCCTCGATTAAAGACATTCTCAGTCGACCAACACTCATACGATTTTGTCGACTAATCCATCTGTAAAACTGAGCTTCTCCACAAAGAATCCTGCAAAAGCACCACTTTCAATCTTGTGTTTACCAGAGATGCTTGGAAATAAGTCACTCAGCATGAAAAAAAGCATAAAAAACGACCAATCGACTAAAGAAATCTGAGTCGACTGAGACCAAAAACGACAGATTAGTCGATTAATTGACTGAGAGGGGGCGGCCCTGTTAACGTCAGGGTTCCCACACGTCCAACATCAAATTCAAAGACTTTTTCAAAGACTTTCCAGGCCCAATTTCCCTCAAATTCAAGGGCCCAACAGTTTGAGACACATAGTTTGTTACAACACTGAGAGCAGCAGTTTTCCAGAAGCTCACAGACAACAATTTTTTAAAAAAAGAGAGAATGTGTGTTTTGCATTTTCCAGGCAGAGCTGAAGGTTCGCTCAGCGTTCTCGCCTGCGTCGTTCCACGTCCATCGCTCATGCACACGCGTGACCGTCGCACCGTCGCACCGTCGCCACGCGTCAAACAGCGACCAAACGTTAAGTAAAAACAAACAGCAAAAGTCAGGGATGCACCGAGAATATCGGCCGATATTCTCCTTGTTGACCGCAATCGACAAAATAAGATGACGTTCACCGACGGCGGCAGCCGATATTTATCTGTCGTGGCTAAATGTTGTGTTAAAAGGTTAAAAACACTTTTTCCAGTTATTTAAAAAAGGAAAAAATATATTAAAAGTTGTTTGTATGATTGGAATGAAAAGTTGAATGACTTTAAAACAGTTCAGTTATTGTTTTTCTTTGTTTCCCTGGCAAAAACTGAGGAATAAATAACAACAAAAACAAAATAAACAACATCATAAAAACATTGGTATCGGCTATCGGTCAAATAGTTATTTTAAACATCGTATCGGTTATCAGTGCATCCCTCGTCAAAACAACTTGAAATTCTATTCTGGCACAAAATACATCAAATCAAGCCCTTTGAATGACCCATGTCCATTTATGTGTATTTTCAAATTCACAAACTTTCAAGGATTTCAAGGACCTATTTTACCAGGTAAAATAAACTTGTTTTCCTTTTTTTTTTTTTTAACACTGCAAAACGTAAAATATATCTTTGACGTGTCATGTAATATTCCAAAAAACTACGATGAGATATTTTCCTCTGCACACATTAGAGAACGACGTGGTCGGAGCTGCAGACAGTTTTTGGTCTATTTGCGCTTCGGCATGACTGCATTTTCAACAACAACAAAAAAAAAAAAAAAAAAAAAAGCGGTCTGGTAAAACCATGATGGCCAATAACAGGCTGAGGAAAACACACAGAGAGAAACTTTTCATGGAGTGTGTGCAGTATAATGAAATCGTTTTTTGCCTGTAATAACTCGGCACGCTGAGCGGCCCTGCAGGAGTTATCACAAAAAAATGAAAAAAAAACAAAAACATTTTGTCAAAGATGGAATATAAAAACACAAACACCTAATGCGGAATAAATAGGGACTAAATGGGACTTACCACTAAGGCATTGTTTAGAAGGTGAGTAGGGTAATACTTTAGTGTTGAGAGGGTGTTAGGAGAGCAGGGGTCAGCGTCCAGGCGGGCAGAGGGGGGGGTGGGGGGGGGGGGGCAGAGGGAAGGAATAAGTTAAAATGTCGCACCAGTGAAAACAGTCTGAGATTAAAACATTACGAGCTACTGAACACATTTAAAAATGCAATGAAACCTTTTTTTTTTTTTGCAGATTTGTCCTGTGGCCTGCAAGGGAACGGACACTTTCAAAATTTGGAGAAAATAAAGAAATAAATAAGGATCATTAATTAAAAAATGATGTCAGGAAATTGTAATATATATATATATATATATATATATATAAGGCTTCAAATGTATTTCAAAAAAAAAAAAAATGAATGGGGAAATTAAAAATATGAGACTGGCTCCCACTTCTCTTGACAAACCGTTAATAGCTATATTACATTTTATTTAAAAAAAAGGCCTAAATATAGATTTTTAGCCCTAAATTAGATCAACATGAAAAACACAGCAGAAGTCACACACACTCGCACGCACACACACACACTCTTCCATTATGCACCGTCCGTCACATCCCAACACTGCTGCTCTCCAGCAAGGCTTTTATCACGGTTAATAATTCATCCGATTGTTTACAATTGTTGCCATATCCGAGGTCCAAGCTCGGATTTTTAATTATTAACAGCAATTAAATAAACAAAATGTGCCTCTCCGTCTGCAGACGGAGCTGCGAGGGAATGTGTGTGAGTGTGTGTGAGTGTGTGTGTGTGTGGGTGTGTGTGTGTGTGTGGAGAGAGCTGGTGCTGTTTGCACGGAGAGGGAAGTCTTCTCTGCGCACATAAGGTACAAATTTTTAAACAAAATCGACAAGAAACACAGTGTGAAGGGTTACTCTCCCGCCCAGCCGATGGCACATAAGTTACCGTCATGTGCAACATGTGTACTGCATTACACCGCGCGGGCTTCTGTTGTCAATTAGTTTTAACCGAGGGGAAATTTATGTAGCTAAAGAAAAGCTGCTTTTGTTCCGAGATTATCTGCTGTGAAAGAAGTTTTTATCAATTACAGATAAAGTCATCAACTCCAGAAAGAAGGCCTCCTGTTTTTGGAAACGCAAGGCCGGACAACGGTTAAAAAAAAAAAAAAAGAAAGTGAGCAGGGCTGCAGCTATTGATTCATTATTTTCTCAATTCATTGTTTAGTCTGTAAAATGTCAGAAAATAGAGAGAAATGTCCATCAAAGTCTTGTTTTGTCAGTCTGAAAGCAGAAGATTGTCACTTTAATGTGATATAAAACAGAGAAAAGCAGGAAATCTCCATATTTCAGAGGCTGAAAACTGCATTTTCGGGCCATTTTTGCATGAAAAATGATTTTTCTGCCCAATCGACTAATCGATCAGTCGGCTAATCGCTGTATTCTACACACGCACGTCCTCATCTACAGACAATATGAGGGACGCTGTGAGCACAACTGACCGCTCCGTTTCTATTTTCTGTCTATAGATTCAGCCGCTTGCACCCTCGCAGTCTTAAGTCAACGACGCTGAGTAGCGTATGATAGTTTCTTCAATAAAAAGAAGAATTAAAACAATAAAAAATAAAAAATCTCCCTCTCTGGTGTCAGCGAGAGGACGGCATTATGATGTTTTTAAATGGAAACCAGACACGACTTCTCGTGCCCGCACGAGAAGGAGCCGAGGACATCCCATCAGCCTCTGGTGAGCACGATGAGGTGGAAAAAAGTCTTTTAATAATAAAAACGTTGGCTGTAAAAAAATCAGGATTGAATTACACATCTATAACAGGCAGTCAGACGAAGCCAACGAGGGATAAACAAGACTTCCAGCAGCAGGTCGGTGCCACCGGGTTGGCTTAAATCAAACCTTGAAAAACCCTCATAGACCTGGGAAAAAAAAACACAAGGCGCTGGAGGGAAACATTTAACATTTATTCAATTTAGGATTTTATTTAGAGGGCTAATGACGAAGGGATTGTTGGATTTTTACGTTGGGAATTATTGCACGGCTGCAAAAGTGGAAAAAGTTCTGCGAGGAGCGTTGTGTTTTTCTGTTTTTCTCTCTCACACACTGTGGTGTTTTTAGGTTTAGATTCACAGTTTAAAAAAAAAAAAAAAAGAGGTTTTAATATGTTAAAGCGCTGAGTAAAGCAGAGGAAATAAAAGGAGTTAAAATACGACTGCAAAAGTGCTCAGAATGTAACAGTTATTACAGATGCCGCACACCTGGAGAGACTTCACCACATTGCATCACACTAAAAAACACACACACACACACACACGCACACACACACACACACGGCTACTCAATAATCATTTGGGGACATTTCCTGACATTTCCCTCCAAAACAACAACAGCAACAAAGTGACAAAATGTGTGATGTTGGAGCAATTATTTTTACAAAAAAAAAAACTATAGCAGCGTTTGTTTTTTTTAATAGCTGGGGGAAAAAAGCACCACTGGTTTTAAAAAAAGTGAAGCACAGAAGTGCAGCAGGCCTGTGACCGATTGCAATTTTGCATTTTGCAAAGAAAATTAATTTTAAAACTTTGTCTAAATGATCTGTAACAGGAAAAGCATCTGTCTACTCTCAGATCATGGAGAGGAAAAACAGGACAATTAAGAGACAGGAGGCTGAGATATCAATATAAAATCAATGTGGCTCCTGTTAACCTGCACGTGTTGCATTCAAGTGCAAAAACTTGTAGAGCCAGAGAAAAAAAAAACAGAAGATGCAGAGTGTCTGTCTTCACAGTTTATAATTACACACACGCGCCCACACGCGCGCGCACACACACACACACACCGGCACCAATGTCTCGCCTCTCCCGGTCTCCACATGAAAGCAGCCCCTAAAGGCGGCGCGCTCACCGGCCAAAAACTCTCGCGAGCCTCGGACAGTTTTTTGGGTAAATCTTAATATTAAACTCCGGTGCACATTCTGCCTGTCCCTGCGCTCTCTGCTCTCCCCCCCCTCCTCCTCCTCCTCCTCCTCCTCCTACAGCACGATACCCTCCTTCTTTTTTATATGAAATACATTTCGGGAGAAGCGCCATTTTCTCTCCAAAAAACCCCATGTGCGATGGAAACGCACCAGAAAGTTTCCTGCGGCAGAAAGGCGCACGGAGACGGCACGAGCGCCGGAGGTGAAGTTTCAGAGCGAGACTCCAACACAATAAATAAACACATGTAAAATAAGAGCAATAAAAAAAAAAAACATCCCGGCGTCCCCCCCCTCCACCCTCCAAACCCTTCAGTGTACAAGCTGCCCAAACAATGAAAGAAGATGAGAGCATTTACCTGTGTCAAGCAGTACGGGGAGTACATGGTTATTTTTAGAAAGGAGGAATGGAGATGTTATTTAAGTTGGATGGAAGCTCGGTATAGTGCTGCATTGCAATCGCTCTCCGTCCTGTTTCTCTCACTCCATGCTGCTGCAGCTTACAGTAACCCCGCCTAGAAAGTGAAAGCTTGCACAAACTTTCAGGGGAAAAACTTTGTCTCCCTCCCCTCTCTCCTCTTGCAGGACTTTTATCGCGCTCCTCTTTCGAAAGAATTCTCCGAAAAGGCGGCATTTTTCTTTTTTTTTCTTTTTGTGCGCGCAGAGATTCATCAAGGTGTTGCTGGCACAACTTGTGACATGACATCAACTTTTGATGAATCTTCGGCTGGCTGTGTGAGCCGCTGCGCACACAGCCTATATAGGCTTTGCATGGTGTGTTTTAGTTGCGTTTACTGACCCGTTCATTCCCATGTTATTATGAGAAAACATGGATATAATGATCAGAGGGGCAGAGGAGGCAGCTCGGTGCGTCTTTGACGTTTTGTTCCCACGGGTCCTTGGAAGTTTGTGAATTTGAGGAGGTGGGGGT
>JAOVVB010190014.1:0-11076 GCA_028570985.1 Heterobranchus longifilis | reverse complement strand
ACTACTTGGATAGGGTTAGAAAAGGATCATGGTTTGGGTTAAAAACAGTACATTTGTTACATTACTTACATACTTACATGACGTAATAGCATATGTAACGTAGTTCTCTTTGTTACCCTAACTTAAAATAACTCACCGTTTACTCTTAGTTTTAAACGGGACACGAACACTGGTCCACCCGGCCTAAACAGTCTTTCTTGCTCTTAATATTACATTGCATGACTTCCTGCTTTGCGCCCGTCATAATTACTGAGGCCACTAGAGGGCACCGCCTGGGGTTGGTGAGATGACCTCAGTATTTTTAAATCCTAAATCTCTTTTGAAAGCTTTTGCACTAAATCGTGTGCAATAACAAAATAGTTACCAGAAAATAGTTGGCACCTTACTGTAGGTTTATATTGTCTAGAATGAGTCCCCATACGGGAACCGTCGACATCGAGTCTTGGCTGCACGCTGTACACGGTGACGCTGCTGCTTCCTGTTAGCCTCTTGAATCCAGTCAACACTCAACTAATACACAGCTAATGGAATCATCACAGCAGCTACAAATCTCCCAGCAGCACACTCTGTCACCTCCCATTGACGAGGACGCCATTCAGATAACTCTCCTGATTAATCAGACGCTACGGAGCGTCATTATCAGCCATGTACTGTCGACACAGCAGCCATTAGTGGACGGGGAAACTGCTATGGACACACACACATACATACACACACAAGCCTGTATTCCTATCTTTGTGAGGACCCTCGTTGACATAATGCATCCCCTAGTCCCTTACCCCAACCCTTAAGCCCTTAATCCTAACCGATTCACACACATTAGGAGAATCTTCTCAGATATCTCTCTAATCTCAAACATGCACACAATACAACATATGAAAATAATGGAACATCACACAATACAGGATATTTATTAAGATTATCATGCCAGAGGGAGAAATATACTGCATCACGTGATCTCATGAAGCAGAAGGCAAAATAAATCTGGGTGAGAAAATGGTTGGGAAGACGCAGTCAACGCAGGTTGTCTATTTTTCAGCGAGAACTGGAGGTGAGGTCAATTTTATTATCTGTTAACAGTAGGATGCTAGCTGACGTTAGCCTCAAGGGCTAGAATATTTGTCGTTGCTCTGCAACACCGCCAGCTGCTCTGTACTGACGTAATCATAATCATAATCATCCAGAGTTTAACTCCTAAATATCAAACACGTTTGATAATTATCGGGGCGGCCCCGATGATTCTGGAGCAGTTCGGGAGGCTTAAGATTGAATCTGTAAATCGCTCACGTCACCAGATAATCTGGGCCGAACATCGATACCAACCAAGCTCCTGAGCCAGATTTCTCCTCGGGACTGGTGAAACGGGGGTAAATCGCCCCGAAACTCCTGTAGTCTGAGCCTGAGTCGAACCTACTTCTAGGACACTGGGCCTGGGTGATATCAAGATATCGTGATATACAATTACTTCGTCTAAATTGATAATCGGATTTGACATATTTTGAGGAAATATAATTTGAAGACTGAGGTCTTGTTTTTACATCACACTATTTGTGTGCATGCATGTAAACATTTCTGTGTATAGCTGGAAAAAAAAAAACTTTTGTTTTCTCTATAATTTCACTTGAAACTGGCATGTTCATTTTGCACTAAAGTTAAATGAGAAAATACTAAGTAGCCTACTTTTCATTTGTCAAGTATTTAATTCACACATGAGTATACAAAATACATTTTACCATGTGGTTATTTCATATCGGCCATTTATTTATTAAATTACCAGAAAACATGCACTAAAGTTCTTAATTAAATGAGAAAGTACTCAGCACTTTTCATTTGTCTGGTATTTAAGTCACACAAAAATAGGCTTTATCGTGATATCGTTATCGAGATATGAAATCTCACACACACACGCACACACATGCACGTGCGCACACACACACACACGCACGCGCACGCACACGCACACACACACAGAGCGAGTATGGGAACCAGTAGTAGTGTGTCAGTGGGGAAGCGTTGAGACAGCAGTGGGTCAGTGGTTGTGCTGCAGTCTGAAGCCCGCTGCATACCCATGCACACTCCACTGCAGCACTTTGATTTCACATTGGCATCCCCCCTCTGCATCTCCACGGTAATGGCTCGGAGCAGCCTGCCCCATCATTACCCTTCTCACATGAGAACCCACTGCTGACATCTTTTATTGTACGCTGCACACTCGCACACACCGTCACACCGAGATGCACCGGCAAATAACACACTAAAGTACTTTTTTTCCCCTCCCCTGCAAGTAAATAGGACAGACGGGGCTGCCCTTCTTTCTCGTGTCCTTACACTCTCTTGTCCATTTTATTCCGTACAGCAAAATCAAAGCTGGTTTGTAGGACTCAGAGGCTGCTCCCAGAGGAGACGAAACCTGGACGAAAGCCCTAAGAACCACTACCGCTGTAACGCCGTGATTTATTACTTTTGCACCAAACAAAGAGGAGAAGTTCACAGAGAAAGTCCTCTTCACATGAATGCACTGCAGCAAGAAGAACAAGAGTAATGAAACACGCGCGCACACACACACACACAGTCACACCTCAGTGCTGTCGCAGTGCTTTCTCTCTATGTGCTGTGAGGTGAGTCATCAGCACAGAGAAGCATAACCTCACAGCTCCAGCTAATCTCTCCTCTCCTCCTCCTCCTCCTCCTCCTCCTCCTCCTCCTCCTCCTCCTCAACCTGCCAGCATCTCATTTTCTCCACTTATGGATGAAGGCACGGTGACTTACATCATCGCTGCGGCCTCACATATACATATAAGGCCACAGATCCAAACACACATGGCCAACACATCCTGGTGAATCACACACACACATCCTCTGTACTGATATATCCTGCAGCTAAAAAAAAAAAAGCCAGTTGCCTGAATCAATTATTCTGCGTAATCATGCATTTAATCACGGTTCCCACGGGTCCTTGATGTGCTTGAAAGTTTGTACATTTGAGGGGACAAAAAGCAAGGCCTTGAAAGTTTTTAAAAATAGACACAGACATGGTCATTGAAAGTGCCAGGGTTCAACGTTTTTTTTTCACTTGTCCGACCGAGTGGGGCAGAAATCTGCTTAAATTTATATTTTTTGTGCAAGAATGCAATAATTTTTTAAACTTAAATAGGTTATGTTCAGGGTGTACTGGTGGCTCAGTGGTAGAGTGTGCGCCCCATATACAAAGGCTAAAGCCCTTGCCGCAGCAGTCGCAGATTCAACTCCCCTCTCCCCTTTCCTGTCAATCCTCAGCCGTGCGATCAATAACGGCAAAAAGCCCCCCAAAAAAAGGCTACGTTCCGCTGTCTGCACGTGTGTCTCCTGCAGTTGCGTGATCGTTTCACGCGCCACCTGCCTCGAGAAAGTGCGACGGACTCGTGCGTGCATGAGTGACTGAAGTCGAACGATGCGTGTTAAACTGCGGCATGCAAGCGAGAAACGTTAAGGGAACCTTCAGCTTTGCCTGGACACATTCAAGCCTCGCTCTCTTTTAAATTGTTGTCTGTGAGCTTATGTAAAGCCTGCTAGTTCTCATTATAAAAATTCTCAGTGTGTTGTAACAGTAATTAACCTTGATCCGTGTCTCAAACTATGCTGTGCTATGGGTCCTTGAATTTTAGGGAATTGGGCCTGGTGGGTAGTCCTTGAAAAGTCCTTGAATTTGATGTTGTGGGAACTCTGACTTAATGCACTTAATCAGCACTTTAAAGAGATGGTTTTGATTTTTTTTAAGTGGGGTTGTATGAGGTACTTATCCATAGTCGGCGTATTACTACAGTAGATGGCGGTCGGCACAACCAGTTTGCAGAAGCAGACAGGAATCCTGACACAGAAAAATGTATTTAAGCAATAAAAAAACTAAAAAAAAGCAATATCAGTTTAAGTGTAAACCATATTTAGAATATTTTCATCGATTTTCCTTGCCATCAGAAAGCCCTGTTTAAGTTTACGTGGGGTGATTGAAGCCGTTGTCTAAGCTTCAAAGCAAAAACAGTAATTTTACCTCACAGAAAACGGGAGTTGCTGATCTGAAATATTCTAACCCACTTAAACTGAGATTTATTTTTTTAGGTGGGCCTTTCTTTAGGTGTCTAAAATACATTTTGCTGGGTGACCCCATTCACAGCAGTACATTGCTTAGCGTCCGTGTCGGAACTCCTGTCTGTTTCTCCAAACTTGGGGGCGTGCCGACCGCCATCTATTGTAGGTTAATACACTGACTATGGATAAGTAGCTCATACAACCCCACTTCAAAACATCTGAACTATCCCTTTAATTTAAGCGTTCAGACTGAGATGACTGCTCTTGGTGTTTCATATGCTGGTTTAAAAAACTACAACAGTCCCATGAAAACAATATGGCAGTCAACAGCCCTTAAAATGGATTCAGTCAGCGTCACATCAGTCCCCGCGCTGCTCTCGCAGTGATACACGGGTCCTTTGTGCCCTTTAAGACAGAAGCCCAGAGATGTGATTAAATGCTGCATGTTCGCCCCCAGTCAGCAGGATACTGACCAGAGGCGGACACGAAAAGCCAAACTAATAAACACAGTGTCTCTTTGAACCCACGCAGCTGACAATCAATCTGCTCTTCTGCTGCGGATCAGAGAAAGTGTGCAGATCAACTAAGGTGAAAGAAAAACACATACACAAGACTTTGTGCGGAGATACCACAGGGAACATATTCCCAGGTTGTTTCCACATTTATAACAAGCTGCAGACATGCTTCACTCTGTCACACGGGGACACATGCTGGCACACAAATTCAGAAGCCGAGCATCCATGACTTGAGGCGGTTTCTGTCCTACTTCTCCTAAGAGTGAATAAACAAAAGATTATGCCATTTTTATCTAGATATACATGCAGTCCACACTGCCCCACACTGTATGAGAATTCTTTATTTGCCAAGCACATAAACAGGCAACACACACGCAGGAATACATACAAAACTCACACAGTCTCTAAGTGTTGCCTTTCCTTACACCAACACATGTTAGCATCATCACATTCAGGTGAACTCAAGAGTCTTTGGCATAAGTTCAAATAAAGTATCCAACTCTGAAATTAAATGAAATTTTGTAGAGGACTTACATTGCCTTGCTAGCGTACTGCATCTCCTGTGGAGGCTCTGTGACTATGCTGTGTTGTGTGTGTGTTGGTCTGTATCTGTCGGCCTGTGTGTGTGTGTGTGTGTGTGTGTGTGTGTCATTGCCCAGGGCCAGACCATTGGGATAGCTGTCTCCATGCTGACTTAGCTGTCATACATTAAAGAGGCCTTCTTAACGGTCTAGGGAGCATATCAACTCGTCTGTCCTGTCACTTCAGGCATCACATCCAAGCAAGCACTCTACCTCACACCCACACACACATATATACACACGCACACACTGTCAACTGTTTTCCTGCGTCTCCCCTCCCCCCGCTGCGTTAGCTGGGCCAAGGGTACTCTCCAGGGGTGCACGCACACCCAGAAAGACACCAACACTCAGTCATGATGCATTCACAGGGCCTGACACACAGTGACAAAGGCAGCCTCGCAGGACTCTGCGCCAGAGTACCGGACCGCTCCGGCCGCTCTCACTTATACAAAAGAATAGCTCAGCAGATGTCATTTTTATGCTCCCCTTTTCTGTCATTTCATTTATGTATGCAGTTAAGCAGCACCATTTTAATACATGAATATAAGTGCTGCAATAGCCCTCACTTGTGAAGTGTCTCAGTAAGGTTTTGGGGCACCACAAGCTGCTGTTCAAGTCTCTGCAACCGGGTGCGAAATATGCCCTTGATTGACATTTAACAGATTTGTCACATGCAACTGGCACTAATAATGTCTTTTTAAAAGCTGTCTATGTCCAGCAGTATTCATTATTCAAATTGCAAAACATGCATTCACAAATACAGAATACAGAAAGATATTGTTGTGGTGTTTCCTCTCATATTAACATTGAATACTCGGTTGTTTCTGGTAAGGTCTTTTTCCATGGGTGGTGCTGTTGCAGATGGTCTGCAATGCAAATGTTGTGTAGTTTAGAAAACCTACTTTTACCCCGTATAACCAGAAAAGCAGTGTATTTTTTTCTGCTTCGACATCATGGTTACACTCAGTTAAAAATATGGATGTAGCCTATGTTAAAGAGAGTGGCATTATTGTTTTACGACACTAGCATTGGTGATGTGTGTGCAAAGCGTGTATAGCCTATTGATTGCCTTGTCTTGCATCCACCAACTGCTGTGTGTATTGAGTATTGAGTCTGTGTAAGACAAGAGCACAAGATAGGGGAGACCCCCCCCGATTGTCACCGGGTATTTTACACACGGTCTGGAACCATTCTTCCAAGACATCCAAAACATATTTTCTTCATTTCTTTATGTATTTATAAGGACAACACACAATAATCAATACTTCTGTAAATGTGCCAGTGACAATCAGCCACCTTATTTTCAACTGCAGTCTTTTGGCAAAATGTTCTAAAAACCAATGCAGTGACAGGACAAGACAATGAGACACCGGTATGATAACAAAAGCAACAACATCAGCATGCACAAGACAGAGCAGAAATCATGCAGCAAGACATTGATGCAATGATACGACACAACTACAATAACATCCATCATCCAGGACATTCAGCCATGAACAGCAGCATAAAGCAACAGAACACAAATGAGCAACACTGGTGCTGACCACATTTTGCACACATTAGCCATGCAAAGCAATGAGAGATAGATGGATAGGTGGTGTTATCGTTTGCTTTTCAATGCCTTTCTGTTGTTAGTTTTATTGTTATTATTGCTGCAATGTCGAGGAGACAAAACTAAATTATTTGACTCTCTTATACTTGTGTAATTGAGACATAATAAAGGAATCTTGAATCTAAAATATACATCAGTCCAAAATCTCCAGTATAGGTGCTCAAATGGGCTGAGACCTGCTGAATGCAAAGGCCATAGCAATCATCTGCATTTATCATTCTCCACACATTTATTATTAACTTCTTCTTTAAATTTGGCATTAATTACAAAATAAGAGAGTAGAGATGTGGTTTGGAAACTGCAGGGCAGATATAGATGCCTCAATAGCTCCATTCATAAAAGAAAAAAAACACTTGACATTGCAATGTTCCAGGAGTGTGAGATGAGGTCATGACAGGAAGAAGAGACAGTTTGTTTGGCGCTGTCTGGTTTTCTAGAACAAATCAACCAACATCAGAAGAATAATTTGATATTCCTGTTGGCCCCAGGATTTGTGATTGTCATCGTATCGATCTTTTTAAAAGAGTTTTGAGATTTAAATGAAAGGATATTTGCACCACAGCTCTTAGACACAACAGACGTGTAGTAGCTGTGTTTATTATACTATCTGCATGGAGCACCTGTTTCGAGTTATGCTCAGTTATGGGCCTATATATGGGAGTGTAGTTGAGCCTTACTACCGGCATAAGAGGCCTCATTTAACCTCATCACCAAGATTTTGTTTATGTAATTTGGTTTGGAAACAACTTCAACACAAAGGTGCTTTTATCAACTCGCACAAAATGAAGCGATCCAGCAGAAATTAAAGCACTCAACGTGTTACACATCAGTGAAATGTAAAGTGGCTCTCACCTGGAGTCAAACATGGGGTCGGTGTACATGGGAGGGGAGCACAGAGGTTCCTCTCCTGGACTGTTAGGGGGCACAGTGGGGCCCCCTTTCCTGCCCTGTGCTGGGACACCATCTGTAGGAACAGATTAATATATTAGCCACTTTTTTTTTTATGGCTCTGCTAATTCACACGTCTGACTGGGTGATTAAGTAGGAGGATTCACAGGTTCGTGGGATATAAGCCACAGTCAACACCGAGCTGTAAATGCAGGGTCATTTTCTTGAGAGTACTCAGTTTTATGTAAATGTAAGTAAAGCGTATTGATTTGGAATGGTGCAGCACAGACAGGGCCGTGCAGACTGCACGGCCACGTTGAGGCCATATGTTGTCAGAGGCTAGTTAGGAACGCTGGCGGCTCAGTAATCCCCTCAGCCATCCAGATTTAAGAAGCTATTTTTGCTGGCTCTTAGTCTGTGGTGCTGGCTTACTGCAAAGTAGTTTCCCTTTATATTCTTTTGGTTTTTTTTCAGTGTCTCGCAGAAAATTAAATGCACGCACGAGATAAGTGAAAACACTGGGCAAATAAGTGGAAAGAAGCTACAGGTGGACGAGCTGCAACTCTTTGTTTCGTTCTGATGCACGCTGAAATGTTTTGCATGAGAATATCAGCGCAGGAACGCACACAGCCCGATGTGACCTTTGCGTCGGTCCTTGACGTAATGAGTGGCTAATCAATGGATGTACCTTTCTCATCCAGCAGAAAGGAGGTTAGCAGGTGGGGACACACTTCCTCCAAAACAGAGCAGAATGAGCAGAATGCAGCGGGGCCCTTCAAGGACAGGTGGTCCAAGAATATCTCTGTCCGTTTCTTGCTGGACTCGTGTCCCAGAATTTCCTTGTACTCCCCCAGTGAGAAAACCTTATCATACACCAGGTAGGGAAGTACAGCGCTGACGTCCAGCTCGCTCAGGATCTTTTGTCTGTGTTGTTTGAGGATCTTGGCCGCCCATCTCTTCTTCTTCCTGGTGCACGGCCTCCTGCCGGACCTCTGCTGATGATGCCTCTTCTGCTTCTTTACAAACCATTTCTTGGTGCCGCTGCCAAACATCTTCACGTTGAGGAGACCCACCAAGACTTCTTCCACGGCTCTGTCAACACAGTTCCCAAAGGAGAAGGAGGGGAGGTGCATATTTCAGGCGAGCGAAGCCACCATGCCACATTATTTCCTCGAGCCTCGCTTTGTTGTTGTCTGAGTCGTTTATCTGGGGCAGGAAGAGACAATCTGGACAGTAGCTGATTTCTAGCTGGGTACTTACCGACACTAAGAAGATTACCAGACTCTTAAGTACACCAATGCAAACTGCTCACCACTGCGCAGACATACAACATATTTTACATTATTTTGTCTGGTTGGAAGATCAAACATTTTGAGCTACTTAAAGTTGTCATTTAATCACCATATGCAGCTCCCATTTAATTAAAAATGTGTCTAACTAGTTTATCTTTTCTGTCAGTTCCTTGGAGATAATTTAGAACAGCCATGTCACAGTTATTTTTGGGGTAATGTTGACTTGCCTAAAAATCATCGGGGAGTTACAAAAGAAGGCTCCATCCACTCCCCATCCGGGAAACTGCACGATGTGACTGAAACACGCCGCCCCTGAGCAAGGCACTGACCAGCTCTCCAACAACTCCCCTTCCTGGTTATTACTGCCGTAAATGTGACACCTGATTAAAGCAAGTCTGGAAAATGCTTGATTTTAAACCGTTATATTTTCAAGGTTAGAAATATGCTTCAATTTTAATATACTCATTGAAAAATGTTTGATTTTCAACATTGGTGTTTCATCGACACAATCACTCATGTAAACCAAAAATCGTTTTAATACTTGAAATTAAACAATCCCGTCGTCATATAACCTCCCTCTCCATATGGAAACAGGCCGTTGGATGGGCACTAGTGAGGAAGACAGACTTTCTTACTGATGTGATCTCAATTAAATTGAAAGTGAAGTTCATTTTGCTTTGTATTGCTCATATTATCATGATTTAAGATTTCCATTATTTAACAAAGTTGAAGTAAAAGAGATGAGGCAGGATGCAGATTTGTTAGCATAAAATGTTCTTAACAAGCATGGGCTAAAAGAAAGATGGCATTGTGTAGATGATTCTCTGTCCGGATGTGATATTTCCTGATATTATTATTTCTGTGGGTGTTTACTGGCAATAGCTTTATTTTGTGTATGAGGTGCCAGCTTTATTGCTATTAAGACGATGTATAAGGTACAGTATGAGATTGTAACTACTGCAAGATGTTCCTTTTTTTTTCAAAATTTAAGATTTATGTTTATTGTACTGGAAGCTATAGATTACATTTTTGTTGTTGTATCGGTGTAATGTAATTCCGTGTGGGATGGGCCACTTAGTGGCATGACACGTAAATAAAATCATACATTCATTCAGTTTGTTGTGTCCTGTAATTCAGCATTTTTTTATTTTTTGCAATTGCATTTATAATAACAATTTAGATGTGATGATAAAAGCTTTGAGAGTCTGGAATTTTTTGGTTTAGGCACCTTGAATGTGCTTGTACGAACCTGATTAAACCATTTTGTCATGAGCATTGATCCGTTACAGTGAGACGTCAGGCTTGCATTGAAGAGAAGCATTAACATATAATAGAAAGGAACAAGGGCATTTAAAGGGGAGCTTATTGCATTGTACTGAAAATCTATTAAAAAAATTGTTTCAAAGAAGTAATGCAGCACAAATCAGCGTGACCTTGAATCACATTTTATCCAACTGCTGTGTAAAAGGATGGAGGATGGCCTCCTCTTTACCAGAAGAGGGAGCCATTTGATCAGTATCACATATCCAGTAAATCATGTGGTGACACGTTTATGTTCAACCAGTCAGCCTCAGAGCCACAGACCAATGTCATCACAGTGTGCGTTTCAAAAACACCTAAAAGAAGAGTATTGTGAAGAATGGAGAGAAGAAAACAAATCACAGCTAAATGAGCTGCTACAAATCCATCAACAGAGAAAATCCACTGGCAGAACATCTTAAAATAAAAAAAATTAATGAAAGCAAAATCTGAGCGAGTGACCTCCTACAAAACTACATCCACATACAACTAAACTGCATTCTCAATTACGTTTCCAGGGAAATGTTTTTACAGTTGCAGTTTTAAAGATCTCATTAACATTGTGAATTGATACAAAACTACTGTGTTAGGTTAAGGAAAAGATTGTGGTTTGGGTTAAAATAAGTAAGTTTGTTACGTAACAAACTGTAATTGCAATGTTTGTTAAATTACAACGTTGACTTTTGCGTCTCCAGGATGAAAGTCTGAGTTTTTGTGATCCATCCATCCACCCCGACCTCCTGCACCTAATCAGTGAGAAAATAAGTTTCTCCTAGAAACGTAATTGAAAATGCAATGTAGTTGTATGACACACATGCAGAAAG
>JAOVVB010189993.1:0-11076 GCA_028570985.1 Heterobranchus longifilis | reverse complement strand
AAATAAATGGTGCAATGCCTTTTGGGGGGCTTTTTAAACAACATACTACAATATGAGGCATTTTGAAAATTTTGGATGTTTGGCCAAAAAGCACATGCTATAGTATGACTTTTTTGGCTGATGTTTGACTGCGTTATACGCTGCCGATTATGTTTTTTTTGCACCAATAAATGGTGCAATGCCTTTTGGGGGGCTTTTTAAACAACATACTACAATATGAGGCATTTTGAAAATTTGGGATTTTTGGCCAAAAAACACATGCTATAGTATGACTTTTTGGGTGGATGTTTGACCGACTGATACTCTGCCAATTTTGATTTTTTTGAGTCTTTTTAGACCACATAGTCGAATATGAGGCATTTTGAAGAAGTTATGTTTTTGGCCAAAAAACAGATGCTATAGTATGACATTTTGGGTGGATGTTTGACTGCGCGATACTCCACCGATTTTGATTTTCTTGCAAAAATAAACAGTGCAATGCCTTTTGGGGGTTTTTTAAACAACATACTACAATATGAGGCATTTTGAAAATTCTGGATTTTTGGCCAAAAACCACATGCTATACTATGACGTTTTCGTGGGATTTTTGATGACATACTCTGCCGTTTTTTGACACTATGCTATGCCTTTTGGGGGGGTCAGACAAATAATTTCACTGAAAAACAAACAGACTATGACCATTTAAGTGCATTGCTGACCTGTCAGCAGGAGCCTGTATAGACAACACGTTGCTGAGCGCACAGGGCATGGTGAGCTACTCCAAACTGCCGTCAGTGGCTGTTGTCCAAGGGGAGCAGGTCAACGGGTTGACGATTCTGACCTCCCACACCGCCTCCATGCTGCAGCGCCACCCGGCACACCTGTCCACCCTCCTGCAGCAGTACATCACACAGCAGAGCTCCGAGGACGGCGCGGAGGAACCTCCTAAAACAGAGGAGGCCATGTAGAGCCGCAGAGGAAATCACTGGGACTGTTGCTTTGCAGATTTGCAAAAAAGAAGGAGGTGGTTGACTCAGTCTTAAACATTTGCCTGCAGTTCAGTTGGCGCTAAATTCATTTAAATTGTGCAAAGTGCATCCACTCATAGGAGCACTGTGGCTGCTGAGTGAAGGAGTCTGCAGATTTGACTGTTTGTGCACCTCAACCTCTCAATGGAAGTCTTGGATGGACAGTACTGCAAAAGTGTCCAAGCAATTACTTTATCTAAGGATATTATCACATATAAATAAACTATTTCAACACAAAAAAAGAATGATTTTTTGGCCAAAATCCACATACTATACTATGCCGTTTTTATGGGATTTTTGATGACATACTATACTCTGACTAAGACTTGAGGAACACCATAGAAAAATCCATGCTGTAATTTGGTATCAAAAACATTTGACATTTGGAGATTTGGAGATTTCTCTTATTGTGAATATACGTAGGAAAGCTATACATCCTCTGAATTTCCAAGGTCTCTAGTTTGTGTTTGTAAAGTTTCATGAGGCTGTGATTATCCTAGAGGTCACTACAGGTCATTTTATACAGTGAGGTCAAGTGTCATAAATGGTCTCACTACAATGAAATGGTTACTATGGGGACGAACATCACACATGAATACAATTGGACTCATTGAATCCACAGAGTCTCAGCTTTCCAGTCATACACAATTTATGCAAATCCAAGACTATATTTATGGATCCCAGTTTGCAGAAATATTCAAATATTTGAGATTAGGTGAGAATAACACATTTATACAGCATGCAAAACAACCCTGCAGGTGTTTGCCCTGTTGGATTAGCATGTCTGTAAAGGAAAGACTCGTGGGTACCCATAGAACCCATTTTCATTCAGATATCTTGAGGTCAGGGGTCAAAGGACCCCTTTGAAAATGGCCATGCTAGTTTTTTCCCTCGCCAAAATTAAGACTAACTTTGGAGCGTTATTTACCGACAAGCTGTCTGTAGTTTCATATACCTACATATTTTCACTGGGCTTGCTACAGCCTTTTAAGGACAGTATTGGCGGGTCTCTAAGGGTTAATAGGATTACTGTAGGATTACAATTATTAAAAAAGAAAATTCTAATTTATAGCAGATTTAAATGCTTCTCAATGTTTTGTAGTTTCTAGAAATTCTAATTAAATATATATGACTTAGACTGTCATTATGATGTCAGACTGTGTTAGTCTGTTATTAACCTGATATACTGAAACATTCATTGCTTACTGTTCCGCCGTTGTTTTATCATAACTTGTAAATGGGCTTTTTATGTTGACTTCATTTTTTCCTGTTGCAATATGCATCCCCAAATAATCTCTCTCTATATATTTTTTTAATGTGACCTTTATTTAACCAGGAGTAAAGAATTAAAAAAGATGAAAAATCTCTAACTAGTGTACAAAATGCATTTTTGGAAACAAAGTAAGACGATAACCCTCGAAGGTGATGGTTTATTTGCACAAATTAACGTGCTGCATTGCTTCCTGTGGGATAAGAAATATTAGTCATTGGCTGTTTCCATGCACATCTGAACTTTTGAGCCACGGCATTTAGCAGAGCGACAAAACAGAAAACCTATTTGCAAATACGGCAGTGTACTTTACTCTCAGCCCGTGGGCCACGGCACTGAGATAAAAAAACAACAACACCGCAACCTGAGATACTGACATGCAACAATACCACAATGAATCTATCTGTTTGTGAGTCATCATATGTTCTTTTTAAGTAATATGACCCTGCACACAACAGATATTCTCCCATAGGGCTGCACAATTAATCAGAATTGCAATATATCTAAATCTCATGAGCTGCAATAGTTAAAATTAAGTATTGTGTTGCTGCAGAGACGTCCTGGTCTACAAATCATTTTCTACAGTTCAGAAAAAAAAATCTTTCTTTGGTATCCTCTCATAAAAATCACAACATGATCATTTTTAATATATCGTTCAATGAAAATGAGAATAATCATGCAAAAATGATCATTCTACCTCCAGTATCGTGAATCATATCGCGATTGCAATTTCAGTCAAAATAATTGGATTTTGATATTTTCCTCATATCGTTCAGCCCTATTCTTGCAAACATTGTTTTTCTTCTCCTCTCAGGTGCTTTGCCTGTTATTGTGCTGTCTAAAAAAAGCAAACACTAAAGCTAATCTCCTCTCTGAACTCCTCCATCAGCACTTTCCACAGCTGATGTAAGACATAATAAACAAACAGGGGAAAAGTGTACCAATAACAATGGCTACCCCTATACAATCTCCCTGCATCCCCACATACAGACAGTGCAGGTATGAGTCAGAGGTAGCGGGTACAATATGTCACCGAGACTTGTGGCGTCATTGTGGCCGCAGCCCTCCTATTCTGTCCTCAGATAGCACCAACCAGGGGAGTATTCACTTACACACAAGGACAGAGGACTACTCAGAACGCCAGGACTTGACTTTATAGAGGTTGAACTATAAAAAAAAAAAACAGCGAAATCTGAGGCTTTCCATTAGATGGGAAAGCGGTGGTGATGAGAGAGAAAGAGAGATGACAGAGGGGAGTTTGAGTATCCTCCTTTTCCAAAGATGCTCTTCAGGGACCTCATTACAGAAAAATATCCCAAATACTATCTTCCTATTACAGAAGAAATTCCTAAACTCATGGCTGTGTCCTATCTCATCCCAGGCCTCCTATCACTTAAGAAATCCAAACCACCAACTGTAAATTGGATTCTTCAATCGGCACTCGTCCTGTCATGTCTGTTTCTTTGATTAGAATGCTCCGCTATAGGCTACAAGCCATAATTTGATTATCAGCAGCTTTCATTCCTCACTGCTATCATGGACAAAACAAGACGGGAGAAAAACAGCCCAGGACTAAATTAAAATGTTTGATTTGAATAATTTTTTATTAAAAAAAAAGAATTAATTTCAAATTAATCATCTTGGCAGTCGCATGCTCTGGGGAATTTTAAAAGAGCCCCGGTCGTGAAAATTAAGTTTTTAACCATGGTAACATGTTTATATGGTGTTTTTTTTTAGTCGTTACAAAACGGTCTCAAAAATCCAGATTCAGACAGACAGGTTTTATGACATCATATGTCTAAAGGAACCAATCAAATCACTTCTGGCTGGGGCTGAGTGACTGGCGTAATGGCAGCGGTGATGGGCGGGGCTTCAGGCCAAATCCAGAATTTGTTAATGAGTTTTTTTTTATTTACTTTTTTTGAGGGAAAACCATGTTAAGCAAACTATTTATCACAGCAGAGTATTTTTTACATACTTTAAAATGTGTCAGGAGGAGATCTTTAAAGATTTCCAAACTGGATCAGGTGATCAGTAGATAATTGTGAGCACAGATATTTATAAATGATCTTCCTCCTCTCCTCTCAGGTGCGTTTCAACCCCAACATGTGCTGCCACACCTGGGTGGTGTCCGGGGGCCAGACGGGGCTGGTCAGACTAAACTGTCTGCGGTCTATGATCAGCGCTCACACCAAGAAGATGATCAGTGAGCACCAGGCCCAGTTCAACGCACTGTACTCCCCTAAAGAGCCGGAGGAGGCCGTCCGCACGGGCACAGACGAGCTATAGCAAGAGTCCAACTGCAGAATCACAAGGTGGATCACAAAAACACTAACCTGCAAAAAAAAAAAAAAGTCTTTTAATTTATTCATATTTCATCAGCACATACAGTATACTGTCGGGCTGGGTATCACCTACAACCTCACGATATGATACACGGTCTTTATTATTCTGTATAACAGCGATCACACGACTTAAAACTCTTTAATTCAGCCCCACAGAGATCTTTTGAAGGAAATGTAATATTCTCTTTCTAATCCCAGAGTTATCAATAAATGCAAATATTTACAGCATCTGCTGCTGTATCGATACGCGCATCAGCGAGGAGTACGTCACGATGTGTCGCCGTATCGATATTTTGAGCACAGCCCCAGTATACTGTATAAATAAGCTGTTTTTCAAGTGTCATTTCTTCCAACAGCAGCTCAATAATACTCTTTCGTGAACTCTGAACCTAGGCTTAAAATTCTGCCTCTAAAACGTGCGTTTCCACAGAACTGATCACCGTTTTACTTCTCGTAGACGCAATTCTTCCGCACCGAATTCTGATCAAAAGCGACAGCTTATTTGCTTCCGAGAGGTCTGAGCAGCTGGCAGTTAAGTGCCTTGCTTAAAAAACGTACCGCATTAGCATTTTCCACCTAATGAATATTGATTCCATTTGGGGTTTTTTTCAGTCGCTCCAGTTTCTCTTATTTGGCGTCCAAATTGCAAACATGACAGTGAATCCATTGTTAAGGTAAAAGAAGCAGCTGCAATCACGGTTATAACATCAACTACTCTCAGGAAATGTAATCAATACCTGCAGCTTTTTTTTTTTTTTTTTTAATTGATAAAAACAACAACTAAAAAGCATGTTTTTGCTGATTTCCAGTGATGTACAAGTGTACAAGGGTGCGTCAGTACATGGTGACATCACTGTAGGGTGCGTCAGTACATGGTGACATCACTGTAGGGTGTGTCAGTACATGGTGACATCACTGTAGGGTGTGGCTACAGGTGCAACGCACTTTTGTTTGTTATTCTAAAAAAAATTTTTTTTTAAAGTGAATACATTCAAAATGCCAACAACATGCATCCTATTTTTTTTCCCCACTCCTGCAAAGCAGACATGACTCATCAATCTTCTCGTTTGTGCCGAAATTCAAACAAAAAAATGGAAAGAAAATATTGAGAAACTGGGTCAACTTTAAAACCTTCGGGCTTTTTCTCGTACATTATTTTAGCAAAGTTTTGATTTTGTAATCAGTAAAACATTCCACTGCAGTTTTTGTTCATTTGTGTCTTCGGATTTGTCAACATTACATGCAAAAGCGCGCAGCAACAAGGACAGCGGAAACCTCCTTTAACTCGTCTGATTGTCCAGAGCATCAGTACAACCTGCTTGTGTTGCTTCCAGACTCGTCGTTTTAAGAGTCTTTTTTTTCTCTCTTTTTTTTTTTAACAGTGCCTTAAAGATACACTTTCTGATTTGGTCCCTAAAATCTCCTCCCACCTCATTGTTGATGTTTTTGTTGTTTTTTTTAACTTTGAACATTGTGTATCTTTAAAGGAATAGTTCACCTAAAAAAACAATCTAGATTGTATATAGTACTGACCTCTCTGTGGTCCCAGAAGAAAAAGAGAGCAGAGCGTCTGAAAAATGAAAGCATATTACTGCAATCAGTCTTAGTAGTAGTAGTTATTTATCCCGGTCCTTATTAACAATTTTCCAGAAAGAATGCACATGAAAATACATAAATACAATGAGGCATTAAATTAAAAGGAAAACATTTACCAAAAAGGTGTGGGCTGAAGCTTAAGCTTATTTTACTCTACATTTTTTATAACGACGGAGTCCGAACGAAGGACACACAGCAAAAAACATCCAAACAACTTAAAAAAAAAAAATTCCCTGTGCAGCATCATTCTAACCTTTCATCGTCAGATGGTTGTTTCACATCTGAGAAGCCGTCATTAGAAACACCTGGCAGTGCAGGAAAGTCTTCTGTGCCGTTCTTTGCTCTTCTTTCAATGAAGAAATATTCTCCAGCTCTGATACAACAGACGATATTGCAGCATCTGTGCGGAGCCGCCATTGTTGTTGTGATCGAACACCTAAATCGCAGCAGTAGCTCCTCACAGGACGCCGATTGGTCCGGTCAGATCTGCAATTCTCACGTGATCTCGCGAGAATCCCGCTGCCGTGCAAGGTGAGCATCATCCGTGTGTCAATTTGTGGGCTCAATCTAAACGCAACTATTTTTGCTCAACTATTGGTAAACAAAGCATTTTTGGATTATCCTCCACACCTGTGCGCACAACAAATTCCTTCACGGGAAATGCTTTGTTTCGTAATATTTTAGTGAAAATAGTTCCCACAAATGGATACAAGGATAATGCTTGAGTTTAAAGTTTTTTTGGACGTTTTATAACCTTTTTTTGCTGTCTATCGTTCAGACTCTGTTTGCAGTGATATGCTTTAATTTTTCAGGCACTCTGCTCTCCTTAAAGGAATACTTCACCCCCCAAATGATCATTTGTACATCAATTACTCAGTGCAGTATAATCCAAGTCACATTTATCCAGCCGTGTGATCAGTACTTCCCAAACAAATGCATTTTCGCTAAAACGATCTCAGACACGACTTGTCGCGAGCACTGCGCAAGCGTGAGACAGTTTACGTGGAAGTGTGTTTTAAATAGTAAGGTTTTAGCGAAAATGCAGTTGTGTTGTGAGAGTTTGCAAACGGATGTTTTTATATAGTTCTGCTGATGTTTTTGGATTCTTAGTTCACCGCAGAGGCATGCGAGAAAAACAAAGTCTTCTCCACGAATTCCAGGTAACACAGGGTGAGTAACTGATGTACAAATGACCATTTTGGGGCGAAATATTCCTTTAGAGAGGTGAGTACTACGTGCAATTTATATTGTTCTCGGGTGAACTGTTCCTTTTACGGTCATTTTCGCTGCTGTATTTTTGTAATTGCTCGTTTTTGTCTTTTACCATGTCAAAAAATTATCAGGCTATAACTGAGGGGAAATACTTGAAAACTTTTTATTGTAACTCTGCTGGATGTAAAGTTTCTAAATGACAAATTTTAGGTTTTTTCATTGTTCCTTTCTTTACTTGTTGAACTTATTCCTGTTGTTGTTGTTATTCTGATGATTCACAGGTTTTATTTAATTAGAGCAGCTGTATTGTGACATGACCTCGTTTATTTTTCAGTGTCTACAAAACAAATTGGGAATTTATTGTTTACAGACGCAGCTGTCTCTCTTTTTTTTTTTTTAGAAGTTGTCCGAAACACGTTTTCCTCTGAGTTCAATTAGGGGTTTTTTGAAAATGTCACTTTTGTTTAGTCTTTTCAAATTATTTACAAATCTCATTGACAGTTTCAGAATGATGTTTAGTAAAACACCGTGATGACGTTGTCAGTTATGAAAACACTGCTGACAATATTATCATCGACTTGTAAATCATAAAGGCATAAAAATGTACAGCGCCTGCTCTTTTGTTGTTGATATTTTTGAAATGTTACTTATAATAAATGTTTTTGTAATAAAAAAAAAATTATAATATTTGAATACATATTAAATAAAGTCCAGAGTAAAAGTTCACTTTTGACCTTGGAAACGGCAGTTGGCAATCTTTCTGGAGCTTTCGATCGTATCGCATGATCTTCATCAGCAGGAGGTCGAGCACTTGTCGTGAAATATTAGATGTTCAAATGTTGAAATTGTAGATGTTTTGTCAACTGCTGTTTTCCTAAAGTAGTAAGAAAAAATACTAATTTGAACGTGTACAAGTCAATGAAGTTCATGTAATACGATCGAAAGGTCCAGAACAGCTGCTGTTGGACCCTGAGGATTGTTTTTGCCAATAAAAGTGTCTAAAAGCCTGTTAGAACTGGATTAGTTATATAAACTGTAACTATGTGGCTTTAGGATAATTAGCATCCCCCCCCCCCGCCTCTCTTTAGTATAAATAACGACAAAGAAAGATGAATGGCTCAAAGGAATCTATTTTTACACTTAGCTGACTTTTTATTTTCACAGTTTGGTTATATTTAGGCAACAAAACTGGGTGCAAATAGTATTACTGTCTACTGACACCTGGGTGCTCGGGCTGCACGATTCTGCTCAAAATGAGAATTACAATTTTTTTCCACTCAAAATTGTGGTCACGATTTTCTCCCACAATTCTTAGGGACACTAATTTTTAAAGAAAACATGTTTATTGCAGTTCATATTGTCTTCATGCAGACAGTACAAGTAATATGATCATCACAGTCTTATTTTAATGTCCTGATTCAGTAGGTGCACGTATTTGTTAGGGGGTTTGGGGGGTGCTCCCCCAAGAACATTTTACGTTTTCCAATTAAAATTATGCAATTTTACATAATTTTGGTCCATTATTATTATTATTATTATTATTATTATTATTATTATGAGCGCTCATTCTAAATATGCAACTCCCCAAAGCAAATATGGCCGAATCTTTGTCCTTCACAAATGAGAGTGTGGTAAAGTTTCAAAAAAGGTGTAATGTTTCCAGAAAAAAGTTACAATGTTCTGAGAAAAAAGTCGTAATGTTTCCAGAAAAAAAGTTGTAATGTTTCCAGAAAAAAGTAATAATCTTTCGTAAAAAAAAAAAAAGAAGTCGTAATGTTCTGAGAAAAAAGTCGTAATGTTTCCAGAAAAAAAGTTGTAGGGTTCCCGGAAAAAAGTTGTCATGTTTTGCAAAAAAAGTAGTAATGTTTCCCAAAAAAAGCTGTAGTGTTCTGAGAAAAAAGTAGTAATGTTTCCAGAAAAAAAGTTGTAGGGTTTCCAGAAAAAAGTTGTCATGTTTTGCAAAAAAAGTAGTAATGTTTCCCAAAAAAGCTGTAGTGTTCTGAGAAAAAAGTCGGAATGTTTCCAGAAAAAAAGTTGTAGGGTTCCCAGAAAAAAGTTGTCATGTTTTGCAAAAAAAAAGTTGTAATGTTTCGCAAAAAGAGAGACGGGGAGAGACGCTGTCTGCCTCCCAATCTAAAACTGTTAGATGGTTCCACAGGAGAGGCAGGAGATGCTACATGAAATGCTACCTTTGGGATAAATCAAATCAAACAGAATATGCTGTTTGCATGACCCATATCAAATTCAGAATATTGTCATATTCTGAATGATAGTGGAATATACATCTCTAAAATAACCCAGCCTCTTTCCATCATCAGCCATCTTTTATTTCACTTTACAAAAAAACTCTTGCCACACATAAAAATGAAATATCAAACATCACAGATGTGACATGTGGATTTATGCGATATCACCATATAACACATAGACAAATAGGACCGATTGTACAAGGGAGATAAATGTATTTACACATGTATACACAAAATCATACACAGAAAATACACAATATTTGACATATTTACAACAGTCACACGGAGTATAATTGTCACGGACAGGAACAGCACAATACAGAGCATTCTCAAACGTTACACTTCCATAGTGAACAAACTTTATCTGGAATGAAATCAACTGTAAAGAAAGACTTTGGCTCCAGTTTTAACACCACAGCCTTCAGAACGCATATCAAAACTAGTACAGTAAAATGCATTGGTCTTTATTACATTCACTTTGTTTTAACTTAGCTGTTGGGTCCATATATATATTCTCATTTTGCATTATTTCAAAAGGAAAAATGTATTTAAATATACAGGATCTCCTTAAAAATTGGTGAAAATATAGAATTTTAAAGAAGATATCTTTTTCTTTGATTAATCCTCCGCATGGTATATCAACATATTCTGATTGGCAGTTGAACGAGAAACGTCTTACTGTACATGATATTGAGTAACAGCTAACAACCATGCAAGTTATTTGGATCAGAATGGGCGTCGACTAGGCGTTTACAATGTACAACTGTCCTTTCTTTGAGAGCAACTAACAACATCGACACTTTTATAGCAGCTGCGAAACTTTACAGGCATGTCAACTGGCTCGTTAGCTTTTCTTATGGGCGCAAAATTATCCAAATTATTCTGTTTACTCAAGTCCAAAGTGTTAACTAACTTAATACCGACCAAAACTGGCTGGTTTTCGTGGTCCCTATAAATTCTAAGGATGTAAATGACACCATGATCGTCCCCTCCCTAGCACCACCATCCAAAATGTCATTAAAATCACATCTAAAGGGCAGTTCGCTAAGTAAATATACTTCGCACAATCCAGCTCCCCAGAGGATGAACAAAGTAGAATTTATAAATAAATTATAAGTGATAGAATTCACACATTAATAATCATTTCTTGGGGGTGCAATGGCTATCCTATGGGTAGCTACAGAAGGCCATATTCTTTTCCTAGGATGGAGAAGACATGTCCCACCCTACTCTGCCTTTGATTGGCCAACCCTATTATTTTTACCTTAAGGACCTGTGGTCCACACAGCATTTTTTTTCTGGCAGAAAAGCTCTGGCAGGGCACCGACCGTTGAAGCCAATTTGACGTAGTGGCCAAACGGTGGTATTACAACTATGGCGGCCGTCACGTGATGCCA
>JAOVVB010189973.1:0-11077 GCA_028570985.1 Heterobranchus longifilis | reverse complement strand
ACGATGCATGAATTCTTGCGTAACTCGAAGTGTCTGCGTTCACGTGGACCATGTTTCGGCCCTCACCCGCTCTCCCAGAAATGTCAAACTACCGTCCCTTCAGCAAAAAGACAAAATCTATCCTCCCCCCTTTCTAACCCACCTTCCTCAATATAAATAATTTTTATACAGTCCCTAGTTTTGCATTCATCTCAAACTACAGTGTGCAGAAAATCCATTTCCTGAATTGAATGAACTGAAAATTAATTCCTTCCCAGCCCTGACAAAGCACACAGAAGATATGACATTCATCACAAAAAAACCTTGCAGGTTGTCAATTAGGATCCAACCTGTTCTCTGTTACACCCTGGACTCTCTCCGCTTTTTTAGGAGCTGACAAGTATTTGTTGTATTGCACCACGAGCTGTTTTGTTGCGGGCGGATTGATTTTGAGCTTCATGCATGGGGCAAAGAGTGGGAAGAACAAAATGAAAACAAATACCTGCACATACACAGTAAAACAATCTGAAGAACACGCTTTATATCTATATCTACACACACACACACACACACACAGACAGACAGACAGACAGATAGGAGAATCAATGTAAAAGGTGGAGTTTGATTACACCCTCACACATACACAGGCAAAATTAAAGTAGAAAACAGACATAATAATCAGAAACTCACATACACACACACAGTAGATGAAGGCACTATTGCAAGCAAAGTCCAAGTACTATTTGTGACGGAAAACATCAACACCTTCTTCCCAATCCAGTCCTGAATCCCTTGGGCTAGATGTTAGTGTCAGGAGAAATGTGACAGACAGAAAGCAGTTTTTAAAGGCCGACTCCATCTGTGTTCTTTTCCGGGAAACGCCGGGAAACTCAGTCTTAGAAAGAAGCAGTGACGTAGGTTCCCACAGTAAGCTAATCAATAAGGTTATGAATAATGTGAATGTTTGGAGCTATGTAATGTAAACTAAGCTAAGCAGTGTACTGCTGTGGATCTGAAAGTCACATAATAACACAACCGATGAGCTTTTTCGGCTTCATGCGTCTTTGAGCAGCTTTCATAGGAATAAACGGAGCTCCGCCTCCAACGCTGTATCCAGGTTTTATTATACATCCATGCTTGGAAAGGGCTGTTTGAGGCAAGCTAAAGCAGTGAAAATATTCTAAATATAGCATACACTTAAAACCGGTATTGGATTATTTAGGTGGTCTTTTTTTTTTTAAGTGCTAAAACATGTTTTGCTGCAGGCCCGTCCACAGCAGTACACATCACTCTCTTGAAAGCCACCACACAAAAACAGTAATTTTACCTCACAGAAAATGAGTTTCTGATCTTCTGCTGCTCAGTTTAGTTAGTTAGTTGTATATTTTGTAATAATGTATATATTATAAAGACTGTATATATTATATACAGCAGTACATTGCTTATTTTCCGTGCTGTATGGCATCATACAGAAACCTACGTCAGGTCATGTGAGAAAAGTTTTTAGAAGGACATGTTGGGAAAACAGCATTTTGAATTTAAATTATACATATTTTGACCAGAATATCAATGTTTGGATTTGAACACATAAGGAACACTACAGGGAAGCTACAGAATTACATAAAAACCTAGAAACAAATAATGGAGTCTGCCTTTAAGCAAGTTTTTTTTTGTTTTGGAGAACATGTGTATGTGTTTTCCTGGCTGTTGAAAAGAAAATGGGCAGAGAAAGTCAGACCTGTACACAGGAAATAGCTTGGGCTTGGCATGCTGTCATCTAACTTTCCTGTCTGTCTGTGCTGAAACAGGAAGAGACGTGCTGATTCATCTGTCCCTTTGCTCATCACCTTCTCCTCTCCTACATCCCGTAAATTCTTAGATATAGTTAACGGATTGCACAATCAGCAATGTTTCGTGGTTCACGGTGCAGTGAACCACATTATATATCATCTCCTGCTACGTCGGCACTTTTCTATCTGTTTGTGTGGGATGTGGAGCAAACGAAGAACAAGTGACGGACTGTGACAAGACACTTGACCTTGACGTCCTCATTTGGGGCAGAGCGTGGTCGACCGAGGTGAATGAAAAGCACTTCCACTTGCCAAGAAACCATCTAGCCCAAGGGTTAGACACACAAACAAATACACACACACATGCAGGCATGCACACACGCTCGCACACACACACACACAATCACTCACGCACTACTGTTCCCCTCCCTTTTCCCCAGGCAGCAGACAAGGCAGTACATTCAGGGTAACACAGAGTCAGTCCCTTCAGAAATCCATCGGGTCCTCCTCGGCGAGGCCGTGATTGGCAATGGTCCTGCCTCCGCCTTTCGATGGCGCCCCGTCACTTTCGGGTTTCGCCTCAGGGGGCGGGGTGAGCCCCGATCCCCCCTCCGGCGCACCCCAGGGGTCAGTGGTAGGCGGGTAGAAATCGTCGTCGAAGCCGCAGAAGCCTTCGTCCACACCTTGATCGTAGCGCTGGTAGGTGGAGGCGTGCACCTCGTTCTCTCTGGCCGTGATCTCCAGCGTACTGTTCCACATGCCGTAGCCAAAGTAGATGAGCACGCCTAGTAGAGAGACACAGACAAATATCAATATGCATATACCTACTCAGACAGCACAGATATTTATGCACACTTTATGTGATTTTTCATATTGTATGGCTGTATGGGCTCAAGCATCACCATCTACTATTAAACATCTTACATCCTCATACAGTCAGACAGCAGAAAAAGATACAATCTACTCAGCTTTGAGAGTTATACTCATTTTTGTTTTTTCAAATTAGTTTTTATGATACTGGCTGTATATTTTAATTACTGCACATGCAAAAGCCCAACTAGGGACAAGTTGACAGTTAGCAATAGCAATAAACTCTTTGTGCAGCACATCAGTTTTTTTATACTCTGTAGTGGAGCTATGTTAGATTGCATCGTCCCTATCAAATAAAATAAATTCAATTCAATACATACATACATACATACATACATACATAACAAGAGCTTACAGTGCTATGTTAAGAACTCAAAAACAAATTTAAAAGCACACAGAAATCAACTTAAAAAACAAATCATCCCACTCTGAGTGAGTCAGAAGAATACAGCAATCCTACTCACACAGTAAAATAAAAAAAGCAAAGCACAGATGCCCACCAGTGTTTGTGTATGAGCAAAAACATCTCTGCTGGACACCAGTCTGCATTCATTCTGTCTTTATATAAGCAGTAAAAACTACGAAGAAGTGACAAAATATTAAGTTTAACTATGTAGCGCGCACACACACACACACACACACACACACACACACACACACACACACACACACACACAGATACAGATGTATAGGCAGATACAACTGACGCAGGAAATAAAAGTGAAATGACACTTCCTCGCTCTTCGATGAAAAAGCAAACAAAGCGAGTAAGTGAGACACGCACTGGATTTGACTGGCTCCCTGAGCCAATGAGAAATGACTCACTCCAAGAAGAGTAATGAAATATATCACACTATTGTTTAAGATCAAAACAGGGTGAGCTCCCATCTGTCCAGGATGACAGTAATGACACAAACCCTGTCTTAAAATCAGTGGTGGAATGTAATTAAGTTTATTTATTCAAGACAAGTACAAATTGTACTTGTCTCCTCCAATACATCTCAGAGGGAGAGAATGTGGCACTTTTTACTGCACAAAATTTATTTGACTTTAGTTACAAGTTTCTTTTCCTTTAAATTATTCTCATAATTTTAATGTATTTCTAATAATTTCGAGGTTTGGACTGCTGGTTGGACAAAAGTAATGAAAATCACTTAACTATTACTTTAAAAAAAAAAAGTAGTGAATGTGTCACTTTGGGTTCTGTGTAATTGTGAAGAGATTTCTCACTATTCTCAGAATTTTTACAAACCAAATAAATCAATCGATTAATGGAAATAAAATAATCAGCAGATTAATGCATGATGAAAATAATCATTAGTTAATAGTTCAATATGAGCTCCTCCTGCTCAACTGACTACAATGGTAAAACCTCTGCTTTTACATGAATGAGTAATACAAATTATATAAAAGATATTTCCACCATAAATTGATGCAGAAAAGGCACAAATTGGTGCATTAAAATTCCCCATAATGTTTTGACGCTGAAAATGTCCTTTGTGAATGCAATGTGCTTCTGTACAAACCCCCATTTCACACATGTCCCACCCAATGTTGAAACGAAACCTACACCTTTGTTTTCACTCAAGTAACATTTTCAACACAGTATTTTCACAGTGCAGTATTAGTATTTTCACAGTGCAGTATTCACACTTTTACTTAAGTAAAGGATCTAAATACTTCCTCCACCACTGCTTAAAATCTGGCAATAAAAGACTCCAAACCTAAATGCAAGACAAACGACCGTTCAGTGAGGCGGTGGCTTACCCACGATGCACCAGATTGAAAATCGTATCCAGGTGATGGCGGACAGTTTTAGCATGAGGTAGATGTTGACCAGCATGGCTGAGGCGGGTACAAAGGGCACGCAGGGCGCCATGTAGGGCAGCCGCTTGGGGTTCTCTGGCTGCTGGAGGATGATGATGACGAGCAGCGCCAGGAAGATGATGAAGAAGACTAACAGCAGCAAAGCCCACCACTGACCCTCCCCGATACTGCTCGCTCCTGCAGACAGGAAACAAGAAAAACAATGAACGTATGGTTACACTACACAACTCAGGTTCCTTACATTAAATTCCTCAGAGTCATAGTAGATGGAAAATTATCATGGGAATACCACACACAGTTCAAGAGGTCATACATTGATTAATCATTCCTGCATTTTAACTTTTTAATTACAGCTTAATTTATTCTCATATTATATATTGTAATCAGGGGTGGGTAGAGTACTGAAAAGTAAAAATAACAAACCTATTCAGTAGTTATGTTATGATTCTTAAGTAGAAAATCCAAACCAGGGACAGGGGTCGCAAATTAACCTTGTCTAGAAACCCTACATGCAATACATCTGGTTTTTTTCCTTTGTCCCTGACAAATAAAGATATAAAATAAAAGTTAAAAAGTACTTGGTCAATAAACTCAAAGTACAAGTTACTTTTTGTTGTAATATTGTTTACCAGAGATCTTCACAAGCCATTTTATTCCCCAATCAGAGTTGCATCCTCTGAGAGAATCAGGTTAGAAATAAACACTGTGCAACATGCTTATTTCTAGGGAATGCACTTTGTCTTTAATTTAGCTATTTCTGTTTTCATTATTGTTTTTATCTACATGAAGGTATCGATAAGACCACTTTTAAATATCGTACTTGCTAGCTGCCTGTATATAGAGAGTGCAGTGGTGAATAAAAAGAGCACCAGCTGCTTGTGGTGGGGCACCAGCGCATGTAGGACAGCCTGTAAGGCACTGCATCACATTCTTCTACTGAAAGTTCTCCCTCGAGGGCACTTCATCATGTTGTATCTACCACAGGGCATCTTAGAGGGCACTTTCACTGTTTGTTTTTAACATGCAGGTATCACAGGTATCAATCCAACACACATCCAAAATACACATTTAGGTATATATTTTATTTCACTTTGTCTATTTGTGTCTGCAGATTTCTCCTAAATTCAGCAAAAGTTAACATTAGATAATGCCTAATTTGCATATTTAATCATAACATTACAGAAAACTTGCAACACAAAGAAAATATTGTCTTAATGTTTAAGTTTCATGGTGATATCTATTAGCTCAGATTTCTACACTATTCACCTCTGACCTCTCCTGCACAATGTTTCTTTTTTATGTGAATATGTGCAAATAAACTAAACTAAACTACAGTAAATTCCAGTCTGTATTTGTTCACGTGTTCTCACCGAAAATGATGAAGGAGCAGAAGGCGAAGATGGAAATGAAGAGGAGCAGCACACACACAGTAACAGTTTTCCCCGTGGCTGTAGTCGGCCGGTCCATTTTTCCCGGGAGGCCCAGTCGGATCCTCAGGGTGTAGTAACGTGGTCCGATGAGCTTCTTCAACCGGCGGGACATCCCGCCCTCTGACTCTTCTGCTTCGATGCCAGTGGTCATATCCACCGTGCCGTAGTTTGGGTGGCTGGCAGTGTAGGCGTTTTTATCCGGTTTGCCTATCAGCATCTCGTTGTCACCCAGCGACGGCAGGTTTTTGGCTCCGCAGGTGTTAGTGGCCGGACCTCCGTACTCATCTACTTCGCTGGTTGGAGAACAGGCGTCTTTCTCGCACTCGGCCAGAACGCCTTCCTTTCTCTTGTTGTTCTGCTCCTCAGACAGGAAGTTCACAAAGCCGTGGATGTCGCTCTCAGGTTGGTAACGCAGCAGGAGCACACACAGGCTTACCTGCAGACAGCAGGAATCAATTGTTTCTTTTAAAAACAGAAAGTCACAGTTTTTCCTCTGGTAGTCACTTCTTCCCACAAGAAGAATTGTTTTTCATCTGAAGAAAACTACTTATGTCTGTTAAGTTTTGCTTAACTTTTCTTTCATTTTATTTGGTTTATTTGTTTTTTAATTTAAAGGGATAGTTTGGATTTGTAGTGTGGTTGTACGAGGTACTTATCCACAGTCAGTGTGTTACCTACAGTTGATGGCGGTCGGCACGCACCCAGTTTGGAGAAACAGACAGGAGTCCGGACACGGAATTTAAGCAATGTACTGTAAGATTTTTTTTAAACATATTTTAGACACCTAAAAAAGGACCAACTAAAACATATCTGGTTTAAGTGCATGCTATATTTAGAGTTTTTCACCGCTTTACCTTAACGTTAGACAAATCCTAACTATCCCTTTACAGAATTTGGTTTATTTTATTTGGTTTATCAGCATTTCATTCATGCATCAGTACCAGTGGCTCATTGATATCTCAGCTGATCGGCTACCAGCTCAGACCCGCTGTTTATGTTTGCAGCCATCGCGTAATTCATGTGTTGGAGGGATTCGTTTTCCCCTGTTGCTGTGCACAATAATTTAGAGCTCCTTCAAAGAGCAGAGGTTTTTTTTTTGCCAAATCTCACTTACAGTATGCCAAGGAAGTGAATTTTCTTTGCAAATGTAAGTGTGTCAGAATAAATCTCTCTAATACATTGAGCTAAATATAGTGAGTCAGCTGCCCCCTGCAAGAACCCATATGGTCTGTATAGATATGTTCTCCATCATTATCCCCTCACCAGGGTGTAGGCCAGCAGGGTTCCTATGGACATCATCTCTATGAGGTCTCTGAGGCTGACCAGGAGGGACAGCAGGGCAGCCAGGAAGCCCGACACCACACAGGCCACAGCAGGGGTCTCTGTGTAGGAAGACACGCTGGCCAGGAACCTAAACACACACACACACACACACAAACAAGTAGATTGAGACTCTGTTGCACACGTCATTCAGATTGACGTGAAAAATAACGAACATTAAATAACTGTATGGACTGACTTAAACAGCAGGCCGTCCCCCGCCATGGCATAGATGACCCTGGGCATGGGGAACAGAGACCCCAGGAGGGAAACAGTGAGTCCGGCTATGGAGCCCACCGCCACGATATACTTTGCGAACATACAGCCATGCTCGGCAAACATCTCCATGAGCGGGGCGTCTGCGTCAATCTGATCGTACGGCACCATCAGAGTCAGGATCACAGAGACCTGGATGGAAGAGGGTTGAATACAAACAGTTTTTATGATACAATATTTATGTTGTTTTATCTACAGCCACTATGTGCAGAACTGTATATAAAGATGGACGGTTTGACAGCTCCCCAAAAGTGAAGCCAAAACATCTGGATCGCCCCCTGGTGGCTGGGTGCAGTATAGGTTATAAGTCCCGCCTCCTCCATGTTAGCGGATGGGACATGGGCCAAACTAAAAACTCAAAGTACACGTTCAATAAATTTTTCCCAAAGATGGTTTCTGTCATTTTAGGTCGTTCTTATCATGCTGATGTTTGTTCAAGTGTTTTTTTTTCTGAAAAGTTTTGTTTTAATTAGTTATTTGATGCAATAAAAACAGGGTGAAACATCATGATTGACAGCTGTGATTAACTCGTGATTGGTCGGGCGTGACTTCGACACCGCCCGATCGCTACTGTGCAGACTCTGGCTCCATCCGTATCTGGGATATTTGGCTTCACGTTTTGGACAGTGGGAGGAAGTGGCGACGTGTCGTCCATCTTTATATACAGTCTATGGTTATTACTCGCCACTTTTCACAGGAATTGTGTATTTTTCTTCAGAATCTCCAGCTACGAAATGGACCTTGTTGAAAGATCCTTAAGGTCAGAAATTAACTTTGAACTGCAGCTTTTAAGCCAACAAGGACGAGAAGTGTGCAAAACACCATCTGCTGATGAAAATCACATGATATGATTAGAAAGCTCCAGAAAACCTACTAAATGGACCTCGTGATGAGGCTGTTTTCTCAACCTTGTCAGAATAATTTAACTGATGCTGTAATCATATGAGCATTTAGGCATTAAATACTGACAAGTGTGGAGCTACATTCTCACAGCCTATAGCTTTACACAGCTACCGTACATTGCATCACATGCAAAATGCTCATTAGTCATGATTCTCTCTCGCGTGTGTGTGCATGTGTGTGCGATTTTGATCCTCGCGTCTGACGTGTGAAATCATGCAGGGCCATCTGTCACAGATACTGTGCTGCAAAAGAGAGGGATTTGCATGAGCAGATTGCAGAAGGAGAGAGGAATAAAATTTAAAAAAAGACGAACCCTCTCAGAGAGGAAGATATAGGGATCATTTTCCTTCTACTGTAGTAGCCTGGTGACCTTTAACCCTTCGTCCAATCTGGGCACATGCTGCTCGACAGTGTGTGTGAACCAAAGGGGACTATACTAATCTCGAGGGAATCCTACAACAAATCCTGGTTTAACATATTTGTTTGAGAGAGCAAAGCTGATCCCAAACTGCATCCTGACGGTGCCCATTTTAGCTCGCTGTCAGCTAATTTTCAGCTTGCACTTTCATGTGACTCCCCGCCGTGAATGAGGGTTTCCCAAAAAGCATCTCCGTCACTTTCCTCTTTAGTGAAGATGTACTGATGCCCACTTAAGAGCAGGGAGGAAACTCAACATGGAAAAACAGTCAGGCGGAAGAAACCTATTAATTTGGACGATTATGGATGAAGCTACATCTCATACAAGTGTACTGTAAAAGGAAGAACAAAAGTTAGACCTCCCCAACCGCCTCCTTCCCAGGCTACACCAACCCCTTACTATTCATTTATTCATTTACTTATTCATTTAGTAGTAGATAGTACATAGTAGTAGTAGTAGTAGTAGTAGTTAGGGATGGGACAATAATAGATCATGTAAACATATTTGCTTCTTTAAAAAAGTTATGATGTTTCTTTAAAAAAAAGTTGTAAAAACAGTTGGAATGTTTCCAGAAAAAAGTTGTGATGTTTCCAGAAAAAAAGTCACAACAAAGCAAAATGTAAAGTGATTCCAGTGTGTTTTAGTACCATTTTAAACATTTAGTGCCGAGTTTTAAACATATTTTATTGATTATTGGAATAATATCGTGAATCGCAATTATTTCTGCCATGATAATCGTGGCATGATATTTTCATATCATCCCATGTAGTAGCAGTATTATTTTTTATTTATTTATGTAGTTACATAAACGTACAAATTAACATTACTATTATTATTATCACCATTTATTTATTTCTCTCTACTCCCCCTCCTCCTCCTTACACGTACCTGCTCATCAGTTACTCACATATGAATATATTACACATATATCACACTATATCACACTTACACAACACCCTGTCATTCATACACACTTACAAAAACTCCCACTAACAAAACACAGCTAAAAGCCTGTACCATATATCACATTATAGCGTCTGTTTCATATGCCTTGTGTTTATGTTTGTATATTTTGTTCCACCCTCGTCTGTCTAATTTGTCGCTTGTTTGTACGATGTTGCACTGACAAAATAACAACATAAATAAAACGTGTACTGTAAAACCACTGCCATCAGAAGTGACATGCAAAGTGCTTAATGATTAAAGTGATTCTGGATTTTAAACTGCATCAGCTAGAGAATCCTGATGGGAGCAAAAAAAAAAAAAAAAAAAAAAAGTTATTCCGAGATGCCTACAAAGTGAGATAGATCAAAGAAAGACGGAGATTAAGAGAAGCTGAGAAAAGAGATTTTGTAGCACAAGAGTAAGGTTATTTGGAGAAATAGATGTGGCTGGGAGACACAGAAAGACGAGGTATTCAAAGGAGCTGAGTTTTGAAGTTGATGCAGTCTTGGGCCCCAGGCGATTTTGAAAAATTCTCCGTCCTGATAGGCCGCTGTTGCGCGGTACCCATGGCAACAACCATCCAGCACAAACGTGTCAAAGTCAGAAATCTGGTCGGATGTACGAGCTGCATACGTAAAGATCAGAGATGAGAGTCACACCCACACAGTGCAGGGGGAAGCATCTCGATGTTTGATCTTTCCTTCCTTCTGTCAGACACTTCTCAACATCCGGGGTCACACTTTCACTCTGAATTCACAAGTACGTCGATAAGAACTCGAAGGTAACGCGTGAAAATTAATGCTGATAAATATACAAGCAGATGTAGATCTTTACAGTTAAAATTTGTCATCTTAAAATTTAAATTTGACAAAATAGTGTGAACAAAATGACCACAACATGAACTGAAAACTCAATGCAGTGATTAAATTCCAGTACTTTTGTTTATGTGGGTATATGAATTATAAACTGACTGCAGCCTGCTGTCTATCCCACAATCAATGTGATCGTCTTCATCTGTGAAATAAAAATTGAATTTTCTAACATCGGAGACAGTGAGCCAAGTCATTATCTCACTTCATTACCACACTGTGCATGCCAAAAAAAAAAAAAAAACATTCAAATCAGCAATGAAAACCGTGTTTAGTTGCTGTCGTGATACTTTGAGTAACAAAATTAAGTGTTTTGCATCCACACGCCACTTCTTCCCTCTGAAATATTAATAAAAGGAAACATATGAAGCATTGTACTGTTTACATATTCCTACTGTAATATTATTTATTATTTATATTTTGGAGTTATTCACACCTCCTGTCTTTGGA